>JAGKPW010000345.1:0-17735 GCA_019926035.1 Melaleuca alternifolia
ACTCTATTTACATGAGTACTGTCAAAACCTTTATCCTTAGGTTGTTGACACAAAAAGGATCGGCGTACATACTATTCGCCTATCAAGAGGTTTCTTCACCTAACTTCGTCCTTGACTTCCACCTCCTGGACCAGGATTTTGATTATTCCTTCCCAGCTCCTGCACGCCAGTTTGAGTGACTGCGTACATCCTTCCTTACGGTGGGGGTCGAGTCTGGTTGCCCTGAGGCTGGGGGGTACTTCCAAAAGGGTAAGGAGGCGGTTGAGTTGTCGTCAACCGATGAGGACAATTTCTTTGGATGTGACCGAGTTGACCACAACCATAACACGCTCCAGACCTGCTAGGACAAGCACCCGGTCCATGGATTCTTCTGCAGGAATTACACCTATCCTGCAAGCGGGGACTGAAATCTCTATTGTTTCTCATTTTATTGGAAAAATTGTCTTCTCCCATCGGTCGTTTTCCAGCACGACGATCTTCTCTGTTTGATGAAGACTGCGGTCCCACAGCAGGGATTCTTCCAGCCATGTCCTTTTCGACCATCTGTGCCTTCTTAAAGACATCATTGTAGCTGCGCAGGTCGAACGGTGCCAGGAAGCTCTTAATTTCAGGCTTGAGTCCATCTCGGAATCTCCTAGCCCTGTCAATTGGATCCTCCACGAGCCTCCTGCCGTACTTAGACAATTCTGCAAATTTGGCTTCATACTCCTCCACGGTTTTATGATCTTGACGAAGTTTCTGAAACTCATCCCTCTTTGTGTCCTTCATAGCCTCAGAGAAATATTTCTCATTGAAGGCTTCATCAAACGAGTTCCAGGTTGGCGCGACTCCTTCTGGAAATATTAAATTCTTGGTGGCTCCCCACCAATCATTGGCATTACCTTCCAGTTGGTAAACTGCCAAAGCCACTTTGTCTTCCTCAGTACATTTCATTACTAAGAATATCTTCTCCAGCTCTTGGAGCCATCGAATAGCCTCTTCAGGGTCGCCTTGTCCTCGAAACCGTGACGGTTTCAGTTTTAGGAACTGTCCTATTTGTCTCCTTCTTTCCTCACCTTTGTCATCCACAATGGGAACAGGAATAGGAACAGGAACTTCAATTGGTGCCGGTATAGGTATCGGTAATGGTACAGGTTCTACAGCGGGTGCCGGAGCAGCATCGGCATTTCTCATAGCATTCACCGCAGCATTCGCTGCGGCAGTGGCGGCAGCCGCAATAGCAGCTTCATGGTTACGAGCCTGCCGTGCCACTTCTTCCTTCAATTCCTCGAAAGACTTGAGAAGTCCTTCTATTCTAGGGTCTCCTTGAGTCTCTCCTTCGACTCTAAGGCGCCCTACAGACACAGTCTTTCTTGCTAGTCTCTTGCCTCGGTCCATTCTCACGATCCAATTGATCTGGTTTCACAACCCGAATTATACTAATCAGACAACCACGACAATACTAAACTAATCTAATCAACAAGCGATTAAACTATTGCGGATATTTAAATAAAACACATATTCACATCACAACAGTCTTTTCAACATGCGATCACACACCATGTTTCTCTCGGCGCGCGACAACCAGCAACGCCCTCTAGTAGCACGCGATAACCAGCAGTGCTTTCTCGTGACACGCGATAACCAGCAGTGTCATTCTCAGTGCGCGATAACCAGCAACGCTTTTTAGTAGCACGCGATAACCAGCAGTGCTTTCTCGTGACACGCGATAACCAGCAGTGTCACACCGGCCCCTCTTCATCCGACGCGCGATCACCAGCAACGTCGACTACTCTACAGGCCTCCTGTCTAGCCATTCATAACACATAGCAATTTAATAACAATCAAGTCAAATGTCCGGCCTTGCTGCACACGTCCCATACCGTGCCAACGTGGCTAAACATAAGACATCCTAGGTTTTGCGTCCCAATCTAACCCCAGGTCGAAGGTTCGGCCTTGCTGCACACGTCCCATACCGTGCCAACGCAGCTAAACACGACCTCGCGATACTCAAACCAGGTCGAAAGTCCGGCCTTGCTGCACACGTCCCATACCGTGCCAACGCGGCTAAACACGACCTCATAATAACTATCTCTCAAACCGTTCCATCTGACCTGGGAAATCTCCCAATTAACCTTCCCGATAAGCCAATTCAACCTTATCACTCCACGCTTCAATCGGGTCTGAATCTTAACCATGCTCTGATACCAAATAAACCGGAGCTGTCACGCCCCGAGTCCGGCGTGCGTGCACAGCCCTGTTGTTTTAACGAATTCTTGATCCAAATCAATCATTGTCCTCGTTGTAATTCAGAGTAAGCACACGGAAGCTTAATAATATACATTCCCCAAAATTTACGTTCAAAAAGGCGTATACAAAACCGAGCACATACCATCCTAGTATACCCCGATACTGTACAATTTCAAAAGCGGGTCCCATAGTTCGACCTAGACCACCTGTCCTAGGGGTCTATGACCGTGCCTCCGGGTTGGTCACCGTAACCCAGGTCCGGGTTCCAATAATCATACACTCCTGTCGGTGCCTCATGATGTCCCTGGTGGAAGACTAGTGGGCCTCCGGCCTCGCCTTCGTAGCGCTCCCAATATTGATGATCGACCCATTTCCTTAGTAGAGGGTTCCATTCCCAAATGGTAGTCTCATGCTTTTTTGCTACCCTTCTAGAGGGGGTCTCGACCCTGTCTATGATCCATCCTTGATCTACGGGCTTGGGTGTGGGTTCTCGAAGTTGCAGCTGTTGGTCGAACTCCTGGTACCAACTCATCACCATGTCGTGTACAGCTTGCATTGGTCCGTCATCCACCACTTCCTCTTCTGGCTCCTCCTGTATGAGTCCTTCCTCTTTAGCTTCTTCTTCCTCCAATTCTTCCTCTTCGAACTCTTCTTCCTCTAGTTCTTCCTCTTCGAACTCTTCTTCCTCTAGTTCTTCCTCTCCCAATTCTACTTCTTCTTGATCCTCTTCTTCAAGCTCTTCTAATGGCAAGTCATCTTCATCAGTTTCATCTGTAAACTCCTCTTCCTCCTCAGGTTCCGCTTCCTCTATCTCCTCCTCTTTTATCTCCTCCCAGGGGAGGTTGTCCTCGTCAGTGTCCTCTTCCCATTCCATAATATCATTATTAGGGTCCATCTCTGTTACCTGGGGAGGTTGGGGTGGTGGGGTGAGATACTGGGTATCTCAGCGAGTTAACTCCCTATCCCGCTATTAGGTCTACCCCGGCCCTAGGATCCCTAATTTGTCACTACGCCGCCTACTAAGCTCACACCAAATCCAAGAATCACTAGTCCGTCACTCAAGTCCAGTCTAATCCCGAGTCCCATCGATCTAGACTAATCACGTAGTCTAAATAAACACTCAATTGCAGAATATAATAATACTAGACTTTAAATAAATAAATACGGTATAAATAAATAAATAAATTTCTGTGAATAAATAAATAAATTGCATAATCAAAGAAACTAACTAACACCGTCTAATTTGGCTTATAGTTTGCTACGTTCCTCAAATTCTCAATCTTGCTTCCATGGACCAATTACTCAGCTAAATCATCCTAATTTAACTATCTCAGAACAATAATACTAATAATGTTAAATTAATAAAACATTAAATAATAATTAACTAACATCAACACCACATTAATTAAAATAATTTTGGTAGATATTAATAATAATTTATTAATAATATTAATAATATTAAAGGCATTTAAAATAAAACAATGCACGTAAATAACTAGCGCAAATGCATGCCTAAGGGCGATTTAGAAAGTTCCCTCACCTTGGCTAATTTTCCAATAATCTCGCGGCGACACGGGAATTATTTTCCCTTTTTCCTTTTCCTTTTTCTTTCTTTCTTCTTTCTTCTTTCTCCTTTTCTTCCTTTCTTTTCTTTCTTTCTTTTCTTCCTTCTCTTCTTCTCGGGCCGAATTGCTTCTGCCTTGGACTTGGGCTGCACGAGGCCCACGAATCTCGGCCCAACACACACACGCGGACAGCCCACCTGCAAACCCGCATCAACCAATTTGGGTCAGAAGCCGGGTCGAGCGACCTTCGCTCGGTTTTGCCTTCAATTCGTCGCACACACGCAAAACCGAGACTCCAAACCATAGGGGTTTTGTAGAGGACTTCAATACGAGTCTAAGGACACCAAGAACGTAGGTTGAGGTGGTCGGAGGAGGGAGAAATCGAATTTCAAAGGAGAGGGGCGGCGGTTCGTCGAAGGGGGAAGGAAGAGACCGAGATTTGGCTTCAATTCGTCCATCCAAGACCGAATCGAACCAAATTTCTTCCTAAACTACACTCACAACACTCACACGAGCCTATTGGAAACATCAATTGAGAGTGGGTAGCCGTGGTTTGTCGGATTGAAGAGCTAGGGCTCGGTTTTGACAAAATTGGGGCAAACCGAGTTCAAACTCCAAATCAGCCAATTTTAAACCAAATCGAATGAAATCAGAGGCTAACCCAAGGTTTAATCATGTCTACAAATCCATTGGAACGCTCCATTTGAGCTAAAGATCGAAGAAAACGGACGAATTCACCATTTGCAGCTTAAAACGTTTACCGGCAAAACAGGGGAGGGAGCTGCGAGTGGCTGACTTCGGCGGCTCACCGGCGACGGCGTGGCTCGAGTCGGCGGCGACGGTCGACGGCTGCTTGAAGAGGACTTCACAACGATTCTAAGGGTACAAACCACAGCCCAAATGGAGACTCGAGGTGAGAGAAACGCGGCTTCAAAGATAGCTCCTCGGGCGGACGAAAAACAGGGGATAGAGGCGTGCGGGGAAAGTTTCGTCGCCGGTCGCGACTCACGGCGAGCTCTCATTGGCTGAAGTCACCTCCGGCCGGTTCCCCAGGGCTGCTGCAGCAGACCCCGAGCGAATGGCCAGTCGTTTCGCCGGCGTGGGACCCGCACGGCGAGCTTCCCGATCGGTCCATGCTGCGCGCGTGATGCAGGGGAGAACAGAGGAGAGAGAAGGGCTGCGGCGTGGGCTTGCTCGCGTGATGGGCTGGGCTCGGCTGGGTGTGGACGGGGGTTGGCTGGGCCAAGCTCATGCACGGCTGTTACAATTCTTCCCCCCTTAGAAAATTTCGTCCTCGAAATTCGTCTATAACCCACAATTTCAAGGTCCAACACTATAGTACAATCGATCCTTAAACTTGTCTTGAAAATATCTCACGTTTTATTACTTCACTCTATTTACATGAGTACTGTCAAAACCTTTATCCTTAGGTTGTTGACACAAAAAGGATCGGCGTACATACTATTCGCCTATCAAGAGGTTTCTTCACCTAACTTCGTCCTTGACTTCCACCTTCTGGACCAGGATTTTGATTATTCCTTCCCAGCTCCTGCACGCCAGTTTGAGTGACTGCGTACATCCTTCCTTACGGTGGGGGTCGAGTCTGGTTGCCCTGAGGCTGGGGGGTACTTCCAAAAGGGTAAGGAGGCGGTTGAGTTGTCGTCAACCGATGAGGACAATTTCTTTGGATGTGACCGAGTTGACCACAACCGTAACACGCTCCAGACCTGCTAGGACAAGCACCCGGTCCATGGATTCTTCTGCAGGAATTACACCTATCCTGCAAGCGGGGACTGAAATCTCTATTGTTTCTCATTTTATTGGAAAAATTGTCTTCTCCCATCGGTCGTTTTCCAGCACGACGATCTTCTCTGTTTGATGAAGACTGCGGTCCCACAGCAGGGATTCTTCCAGCCATGTCCTTTTCGACCATCTGTGCCTTCTTAAAGACATCATTGTAGCTGCGCAGGTCGAACGGTGCCAGGAAGCTCTTAATTTCAGGCTTGAGTCCATCTTAGAATCTCCTAGCCCTGTCAATTGGATCCTCCACGAGCCTCCTGCCGTACTTAGACAATTCTGCAAATTTGGCTTCATACTCCTCCACGGTTTTATGATCTTGACGAAGTTTCTGAAACTCATCCCTCTTTGTGTCCTTCATAGCCTCAGAGAAATATTTCTCATTGAAGGCTTCATCAAACGAGTTCCAGGTTGGCGCGACTCCTTCTGGAAATATTAAATTCTTGGTGGCTCCCCACCAATCATTGGCATTACCTTCCAGTTGGTAAACTGCCAAAGCCACTTTGTCTTCCTCAGTACATTTCATTACTAAGAATATCTTCTCCAGCTCTTGGAGCCATCGAATAGCCTCTTCAGGGTCGCCTTGTCCTCGAAACCGTGACGGTTTCAGTTTTAGGAACTGTCCTATTTGTCTCCTTCTTTCCTCACCTTTGTCATCCACAATGGGAACAGGAATAGGAACAGGAACTTCAATTGGTGCCGGTATAGGTATCGGTAATGGTACAGGTTCTACAGCGGGTGCCGGAGCAGCATCGGCATTTCTCATAGCATTCACCGCAGCATTCGCTGCGGCAGTGGCGGCAGCCGCAATAGCAGCTTCATGGTTACGAGCCTGCCGTGCCACTTCTTCCTTCAATTCCTCGAAAGACTTGAGAAGTCCTTCTATTCTAGGGTCTCCTTGAGTCTCTCCTTCGACTCTAAGGCGCCCTACAGACACAGTCTTTCTTGCTGGTCTCTTGCCTCGGTCCATTCTCACGATCCAATTGATCTGGTTTCACAACCCCAATTATACTAATCAGACAACCACGACAATACTAAACTAATCTAATCAATAAGCGATTAAACTATTGCAGATATTTAAATAAAGCACATATTCACATCACAACAGTCTTTTCAACATGCGATCACACACCATGTTTCTCTCGGCGCGCGACAACCAGCAACGCCCTCTAGTAGCACGCGATAACCAGCAGTGCTTTCTCGTGACACGCGATAACCAGCAGTGTCATTCTCAGTGCGCGATAACCAGCAACGCTTTTTAGTAGCACGCGATAACCAGCAGTGCTTTCTCGTGACACGCGATAACCAGCAGTGTCACACCGGCCCCTCTTCATCCGACGCGTGATCACCAACAACGTCGACTACTCTACAGGCCTCCTGTCTAGCCATTCATAACACATAGCAATTTAATAACAATCAAGTCAAATGTCCGGCCTTGCTGCACACGTCCCATACCGTGCTAACGTGGCTAAACATAAGACATCCTAGGTTTTGCGTCCCAATCTAACCCCAGGTCGAAGGTTCGGCCTTGCTGCACACGTCCCATACCGTGCCAACGCAGCTAAACAAGACCTCACGATACTCGAACCAGGTCGAAAGTCCAGCCTTGCTGCACACGTCCCATACCGTGCCAACGCGGCTAAACACGACCTCACAATAACTATCTCTCAAACCGTTCCATCTGACCTAGGAAATCTCCCAATTAACCTTCCCGATAAGCCATTTCAACCTTATCACTCCACGCTTCAATCGGGTCTGAATCTTAACCATGCTCTGATACCAAATAAACCGGAGCTGTCACGCCCCGAGTCCGGCGTGCGTGCACAGCCCTGTTGTTTTAACGAATTCTTGATCCAAATCAATCATTGTCCTCGTTGTAATTCAGAGTAAGCACACGGAAGCTTAATAATATACATTCCCCAAAATTTACGTTCAAAAAGGCGTATACAAAACCGAGCACATACCATCCTAGTATACCCCGATACTGTACAATTTCAAAAGCGGGTCCCATAGTTCGACCTAGACCACCTGTCCTAGGGGTCTATGACCGTGCCTCCGGGTTGGTCACCGTAACCCAGGTCCGGGTTCCAATAATCATACACTCCTGTCGGTGCCTCATGATGTCCCTGGTGGAAGACTAGTGGGCCTCCGACCTCGCCTTCGTAGTGCTCCCAATATTGATGTCCGACCCATCTCCTTAATAGAGGGTTCCATTCCCAGATGGTAGTCTCATGTTTTTCTGCTACCCTTCCAGAAGGGGTCTCGACCCTGTCTATGATCCATCCTTGATCTACGGGCTTGGGTGTGGGTTCTCGAAGTTGCAGCTGTTGGTCGAACTCCTGGCGCCAACCCATCACCATGTCGTGCACAGCTTGCATTGGTCCGTCGTCCACCACTTCCTCTTCTGGCTCCTCCTGTACTGGTCCTTCCTCTTCAGCTTCCTCTTCCTCCAGTTCTTCCTCTAGTTCTTCCTCTCCCAACTCTTCTTCCTCCGGCTCTTCTTCTTCCAGTTCTACTTCTTCTTGATCCTCCTCTTCAAGCTCTTCTAATGGTAGGTCATCTTCGTCAGTTTCATCTGTAAACTCCTCTTCCTCCTCAGGTTCCGCTTCCTCTATCTTCTCCTCTTCTATCTCCTCCCAGGGTAGGTTGTCCTCGTCAGTGTCCTCTTCCCATTCCACAATATCATTATTAGGGTCCATCTCTGTTACCTGGGGAGGTTGGGGTGGTGGGGTGAGATACTGGGTATCTTAGCAAGTTAACTCCCTATCCCGCGATTAGGTCTACCCCGGCCCTAGGATCCCTAATTTGTCACTACACCACCTACCAAGCTCACACCAATCCCAAGAATCACTAGTCCGTCGCTCAAGTCCAGTCTAATCCCGAGTCCCATCGATCTAGACTAATCACGTAGTCTAAATAAACACTCAATTGCAGAATATAATAATACTGGACTTTAAATAAATAAATACGGTATTAAATAAATAAATTGTTGTAATTAAATAAATAAATTGCTGTGAATAAATAAATAAATTGCATAAACAAAGAAACTAACTAACGCCGTCTAATTTGACCGATAGTTTGCTACGTTCCTCACATTCTCAATCTTGCTTCCATGGACCAATTACTCGGCTAAATCATCTTAATTTAACCATCTAAGAACAATAATACTAATAATGCTAAATTAATAAAACAGTAAATAATAATTAACTAACATCAACACCACATTAATTAAAATAATTTTGGTAGATATTATAATAATTTATTAATAATATTAATAATATTAAAGGCATTTAAAATAAAACAATGCACGTAAATAACTAGCGCAAAGGCATGCCTAAGGGCGATTTAGAAAGTTCCATCACCTTGGCTAATTTTCCAATAACCTCGCGGCGACACGGGAATTATTTTCCCTTTTTCCTTTTTCTTTTCTTTTCTTCCTTCTTTCTTTCTTTCTCCTTTTCTTCCTTTCTTTTCTTTTCTTTCTTTTCTTCCTTCTCTTCTTCTCGGGCCGAATTGCTTCTGCCTTGGACTTGGGCTGCACTCAGCCCACGAATCTCGGCCCAACACACACATGCGGACAGCCCACCTGCAGACCTTCATCAACCAATTCGGGTCAGAAGCCGGGTCGAGCGACCTTCGCTCGGTTTTGCCTTCAATTCGTCGTACACACGCAAAACCGAGACTCCAAATCATAGGGGTTTTGTAGAGGACTTCAATGCGAGTCTAAGGACACCAAGAACGTAGGTTGAGGTGATCGGAGGAGGAAGAAATCAAGCTCCAAAGGAGAGGGGCGGCAGTTCGGCGCGAGGGGGAAGGAAGAGACCGAGATTTGGCTTTAATTCGTCCATCCAAGACCAAATCGAACCAAATTTCTTCATAAACGACACTCACAACACTCACACGAGCCTATTGGAAGCACCAATTGAGAGTGGGTAGCCGTGGTTCGTCGGATTGAAGAGCTAGGGCTCGGTTTTGATAAAATTGGGCAAACCAAGTTCAAACTCCAAATCAGCCAATACCCAACCAAATCGAACGAAATTGAAAGCTAATCTGGGGTTTAACTTCATCTACAAACCCATTGGAACCAACAAATCAAGCTAAAGATCGAAGAAAATGGACGAAATCGCAATTTGCAGCTTAAACATCCTACCGGCAAAACAGGGGAGGGAGCTGCGAGTGGCTGACTTCGGTGGCTCACCGGCAACGGCGTGGCTCGAGTCGGCGGCGACGGTCGACGGCTGCTTGAAGAGGACTTCACCGTGATTCTAAGGGTACAAACCACAGCCCAAACGGAGACTTGAGGTGAGAGAAACGCGGCTTCAAAGATAGCTCCTCGGGCGGACGAAAAACAGGGGATAGAGGCGTGCGGGGAAAGTTTCGTCGCCGGTCGCGACTCACGGCGAGCTCTCATTGGCTGAAGTCACTTCCGGCCGGTTCCCCAGGGCTGCTGCAGCAGACCCCGAGCGAATGGCCAGCCGTTTCGCCGGCGTGGGACCCGCACGGTGAGCTTCCCGATCGGTCCGTGCTGCGCGCGTGATGCAGGGGAAAACAGAGGAGAGAGAAGGGCTGCGGCGTGGGCTTGCTCGCGCGATGGGCTGGGCTCGGCTGGGCGTGGACAGGGGTTGGTTGGGCCGAGCTCATGCATGGCTGTTACAATTCTTCCCCACTTAGAAAATTTCATCCTCGAAATTCGTCTATTTTAACCCACAAATTCAAGGTCCAACACTATAGTACAATCGATCCTTAAAACTTGTCTTGAAAATACCTCACGTTTTATTGCTTCACTCTATTTACACAAGTACTGTCAAAACCTTTATCCTTAGGTTGTTGACACAAAAAGGATCGGCGTACATACTATTCGCCTATCAAGAGGTTTCTTCACCTAACTTCGTCCTTGACCTCCACCTCCTGGACCAGGATTCTGATTGTTCCTTCCTAGCTCCTGTACGCCAGTTTGAGTAACTGCGAACATCCTTCCTTGAGGCGGGGGTCGAGTCTGGTTGCCCTGAGGCTGGGGTGTACTTCCAAAAGGGTAAGGAGGCGGTTGAGTTGTCGTCAACCGATGAGGACAATTTCTTTGGATGTGACCGAGTTGACCACAACCATAACACGCTCCAGACCTGCTAGGACAAGCACCCGGTCCATGGATTCTTCTGCAGGAATTACACCTATCCTGCAAGCGGGGACTGAAATCTCTATTGTTTCTCCTTTTATTGGAAAAATTGTCTTCTCCCATCGGTCGCTTTCCAGCGCGACGATCTTCTCTGTTTGATGAAAACTGCGGTCCCACAGCAGAGATTCTTCCAGCCATGTCCTTTTCGACCATCTGTGCCTTCTTAAAGACATCATTGTAGCTGCGCAGGTCGAACGGTGCCAGGAAGCTCTTAATTTCAGGCTTGAGTCCATCTCGGAATCTCCTGGCCCTGTCAATTGGATCCTCCACGAGCCTCCTGCCGTACTTAGACAATTCTGCAAATTTGGCTTCATACTCCTTCACGGTTTTATGATCTTGACGAAGTTTCTGAAACTCGTCCGCCTTTGTGTCCTTCATGGCCTCAGAAAAATACTTCTCATTGAAGGCCTCTTGAAAAGCGCTCCAGGTTGGCGTGACACCTTCTGGAAATATTAGACCCTTGGTGGCTCCCCACCAATAACTGACATTACTTTCTAACTGGTAAATTGCCAAAGCCACCTTGTCTTCCTCGGTACATTTCATTACCGAGAAGATTTTCTCCAGCTCTTGGAGCCATCGTATAGCCTCCTCAGGGTCGCCTTGTACCCAAAACCGTGACGGTTTCAGTTTCAGGAACTGTCCTATTTGTGTCCTTCTTTCCTCACCTCTGTCATCCACAATGGGAACAGAAATAGGAGCAGGAACTTCAATTGGTGCCGGTATAGGTATTGGTAATGGTACAGGTTCTACAGCGGGTGCCGGAGCAGCATCGGCATTCCTCAAAGCATTCACCGCAGCATTCGCTGCGGCAGTAGCGGCAGCCGCAATAGCAGCTTCATGATTACGGGCCTGCCGTGCCACCTCTTCCTTCAATTCCTCGAAAGACTTAAGGAGTCCTTCTATTCTAGGATCTCCTTGAGTCTCTCCTTCGACTCTAAGGCGCCCAACAGACACAGTCTTTCTTGCTGGTCTCTTGCCTCGGTCCATTCTCACGATCCAATTGATCTGGTTTCACAACCCCAATTATACTAATCAGACAACCACGACAATACTAAACTAATCTAATCAACAAGCGATTAAACTATTGCGGATATTTAAATAAAACACATATTCGCATCACAACAGTCTTTTCAACATACGATCACACACCATGTTTCTCTCGGCGCGCGACAACCAGCAACGCCCTCTAGTAGCACGCGATAACCAGCAGTGCTTTCTCGTGACACGCGATAACCAGCAGTGTCATTCTCAGCGTTCGATAACTAGCAACGCTCTTTAGTAGCACGCGATAACCAGCAGTGCTTTCCCATGACACGCGATAACCAGCAGTGTCACACCGGCCCCTCTTCATCCGACGCGCGATCACCAGCAACGTCGACTACTCTACAGGCCTCCTGTCTAGCCATTCATAACACATAGCAATTTAATAACAATCAAGTCAAATGTCCGGCCTTGCTGCACACGTCCCATACCGTGCCAACGTGGCTAAACATAAGACATCCTAGGTTTTGCGTCCCAATCTAACCCCAGGTCGAAGGTTCGGCCTTGCTGCACACGTCCCATACCGTGCCAACGCAGCTAAACACGACCTCGCGATACTCAAACCAGGTCGAAAGTCCGGCCTTGCTGCACACGTCCCATACCGTGCCAACGCGGCTAAACACGACCTCATAATAACTATCTCTGAAACCATTCCATCTGACCTAGGAAATCTCCCAATTAACCTTCTGGATAAGCTAATTAAACCTTATCACTCCACGCTTCAATCGGGTCTGAATCTTAACCATGCTCTAATACCAATTAAATCGGAGCTGTCACGCCCCGAGTCCGCGCGTGCGTGCACAGCCCTGTTGTTTTCGTAATTCGTTGGTCCACAATCAGTCGCGGTCCTCACTTGAAAATCAGAGTAGGCACGCAAAAAAAAGCGTAATAATATACATTCCCAAAATTTACGTCCAAAAAGGCGTATACATATCCGAGCACATACCAACCTAGTATACCCCGATACTGTACAATTTCAAAAGCGGGTCCCATAGTTCAACCTAGACCACCTGTCCTAGGGATCTATGACCGTGCCTCCGGGTTGGTCACCGTAACCCAGGTCCGGGTTCCAATAATCATATACTCCTGTCGGTGCCTCATGATGTCCCTGGTGGAAGACTAGTGGGCCTCCGACCTCGCCTTCGTAGCGCTCCCAATATTGATGACCGACCCATCTCCTTAGTAGAGGGTTCCATTCCCAGATGGTAGTTTCATGTTTTTCTGCTACCCTTCCAGAGGGGGTCTCGACCCTGTCTATGATCCATCCTTGATCTACGGGCTTGGGTGTGGGTTCTCGAAGTTGCAGCTGTTGGTCGAACTCCTGGTACCAACCCATCACCATGTCGTGTACAGCTTGCATTGGTCCGTCATCCACCACTTCCTCTTCTGGCTCCTCCTGTACTAGTCCTTCCTCTTCAGCTTCTTCTTCCTCCAGTTCTTCCTCTTCGAACTCTTCTTCCTCTAGTTCTTCCTCTCCCAACTCTTTTTCCTCCGGCTCTTCTTCTTCCAGTTCTACTTCTTCTTGATCCTCTTCTTCAAGCTCTTCTAATGGCAGGTCATCTTCATCAGTTTCATCTGTAAACTCCTCTTCCTCCTCAGGTTCCGCTTCTTCTATCTCCTCCTCTTCTATCTCCTCCCAAGGTAGGTTGTCCTCGTCAGTGTCCTCTTCCCATTCCACAATATCATTATTAGGGTCCATCTCTGTTACCTGGGGAGGTTGGGGTGGTGGGGTGAGATACTGGGTATCTCAGCGAGTTAACTCCCTATCCCGTGATTAGGTCTACCCCGGCCCTAGGATCCCTAATTTGTCACTACGCCACCTACTAAGCTCACACCAAATCCAAGAATCACTAGTCCGTCACTCAAGTCCAGTCTAATCCCGAGTCCCATCGATCTAGACTAATCACGTAGTCTAAATAAACACTCAATTGCAGAATATAATAATACTGGACTTTAAATAAATAAATACGGTATTAAATAAATAAATTGCTGTAATTAAATAAATAAATTGCTGTGAATAAATAAATAAATTGCATAAACAAAGAAACTAACTAACGCCGTCTAATTTGACTGATAGTTTGCTACGTTCCTCACATTCTCAATCTTGCTTCCATGGACCAATTACTCGGCTAAATCATCTTAATTTAACCATCTAAGAACAATAATACTAATAATGCTAAATTAATAAAACAGTAAATAATAATTAACTAACATCAACACCACATTAATTAAAAATAATTTTGGTAAATATTAATAATAATTTATTAATACTATTAATAATATTAAAGGCATTTAAAATAAAACAATGCACGTAAATAACTAGCGCAAAGGCATGCCTAAGGGCGATTTAGAAAGTTCCCTCACCTTGGCTAATTTTCCAATAATCACGCGGCGACACGCGAATTATTTTCCTTTTTCCTTTTTCTTTTCTTTCTTTCTTCTTTCTTTCTTTCTCCTTTTCTTCTTTTCTTTCCTTCCTTCTTCTCGGGCCGAATTGCTTCTGCCTTGGACTTGGGCTGCACGAGGCCCACGAAATTCGGTCCACACCACACGTGAACAGCCCACCTGCAGACCCGCATCAACCAATTCGGGTCAGAAGCCGGGTCGAGCGACCTTCGCTCGATTTTGCCTTCAATTCGTCGCACACACGCAAAATCGAGACTCCAAACCATAGGGGTTTTGTAGAGGACTTCAATACGAGTCTAAGGACACCAAGAACGTAGGTTGAGGTGGTCGGAGGAGGGAGAAATCGAATTTCAAAGGAGAGGGGTGGCGGTTCGTCGAAGGGGGAAGGAAGAGACCGAGATTTGGCTTCAATTCGTCCACCCAAGACCGAATCGAACCAAATTTCTTCCTAAACTACACTCACAACACTCACACGAGCCTATTGGAAGCATCAATTGAGAGTGGGTAGCTGTGGTTCGTCGGATTGAAGAGCTAGGGCTCGGTTTTGATAAAATTGGGGCAAACCGAGTTCAAACTCCAAATCAGCCAATTTTAAACCAAATCGAATGAAATCAGAGGCTAACCCAAGGTTTAATCATGTCTAAAAATCCAATGGAATCAACGAATCAAGCTAAAGATCGAAGAAAATGGACGAAATCACCATTTGCAGCTCAAAACGTTTACCGGCAAAACAGGGGAGGGAGCTGCAAGTGGCTGACTTCGGCGGCTCACCGGCGACAGCGTGGCTCGAGTCGGCGGCGACGGTCGACGGCTGCTTGAAGAGGACTTCACAACGATTCTAAGGGTACAAACCACAGCCCAAACGGAGACTCGAGGTGAGAGAAACGCGGCTTCAAAGATAGCTCCTCGGGCGGACGAAAAACAGGGGATAGAGGCGTGCGGGGAAAGTTTCGTCACTGGTCGCGACTCACGGCAAGCTCTCATTGGCTGAAGTCACTTCCGGCCGGTTCCCCAGGGCTGCTGCAGCAGACCCCGAGCGAATGGCCAGCCGTTTCGCCGGCGTGGGACCCGCACGGCGAGCTTCCCGATCGGTCCATGCTGCGCGCGTGATGCAGGGGAGAACAGAGGAGAGAGAAGGGCTGCGGCGTGGGCTCGCTCGCGTGATGGGCTGGGCTCGGCTGGGTGTGGACGGGGGTTGGCTGGGCCAAGCTCATGCACAGCTGTTACAGTTGATCCCTAATCAAAGAGAGAAGGTTAAGGAGATGATAGATGGTGAATTATTTAGAAAACTATGCACAACCCTACAACAGAAGAGATGTATGGTGGTTCTTGATGATATTTGGACCAAAGAGGCATGGGACGATCTTAAAGCCGCATTCCAAATCAAAGACACGAGAAGCAAGCTATTGATAACAACTCGCGATAAGAAAGTAGCGGAGCATATTGATCCTCATGGGTATATACACGAACTTCAGTGCTTAACGGATCAGGAGAGTTGGGAGCTGCTCATGAAGAGGGCCTTCCCAGAAATGAAAAGTAAGGCTTCTCTAAGGTTATTATATGTTAGTAGCTTCAAAAGATCATAGTACCTGTTTGATTATGATTTATGGTGCTTCTCTTATAATTGCATGATTATGTCATGCCCCGGTCCCGAGCTCGCGACAGTCCCCAAAGATGGTCCTCACCGGTCAATAAATTCGCGACGTTCCCAGGAATAATCGTTGACCAATTAAAATTCATTAATTAATGAATTATTACGTAGCGAAAATAAATTAATTAATCCCAGACAAATCCTAGGGTGTCTGAAAACTCCTTAATTTAAACAAATTGATTCAGTAATTACAACCAACCGTACGAAGGTTAAACCCATTAAATACAATCAAAAATCATGGGTAAGGGGTTAATCAGCTGTCTCTCAAACTACCATTAACTTATTACAACAAAATGAACTAACTTCTAGGCATCACTAAGCTCTTCCAGCCTCACTTGGCCCTCGAGGAGGGACTCCAAGATCTGGACCTGTAAAAAAAAGTTAAACAACAACAATGAGAAAAATCTCAATGAGTCTACAACCTAATCCTCGATTAGGAGGGCCCTCACTCTAGGGTCCCTATCCAATTAGGTAACCTAACTCTCGTGTCATAGTTGCTCAGTTTAAATATCTAACTAACTCACTAGTCCTCGCTCCACTCGCGTCAAGGACTTCTAGGTCCCATCGTCTCTCCCCATTCTAGTCCCAACAGTCGATGGATCAATTTATCAAATAAAAGTAAATAATTAACAAACAACCAATAAATTAATCAATTAAAGTTAACTTAAATAAATATAAGTCACAATCAATTAGCAACCACAACCAATTAGCAACCACAATCAAATATCAACCACAGTCAATGGTCAATCACAATCAACAACCAATCACCTCCAATTGCGCAATCAATGGTATCAAATAACCAGTATAACAGGATAATTAAATTTCCATAATAATCTCAATTTAGGTAATTCATCCCTAATTAGGCAAAATTGCAGTAAATACATTGTAATTGCACAAATTACCAATCTAACTGCACCAAGCTAATTATCAAAATTAACCCAAGCCATTAAATCATCAACTTGTCTATCTTTTTTTTATAATTCAGCAAAATACCCCTTAAATCCTAATCAGGCTATAAATAGCCCAAATTAGGAAAATCAACAGTAATTCTAAAAATTACTAAATCAACTCCAATAACTAATAAACCAAATAACTAGAGCTAACAAATCACCAATTTGTTCTCTAGCAATGCAATTGTACTAAATCACCCCTAATTGGCTAAAATTACTAAATCGCCACTAAATCATCCACGATCACTAAATTAATTCATAATCGATCAATTGACCCCCTAATCACTCAATTGACTAGTAATTTCACTCAATTAAGCCAATAATTAACTACTAGAGCGTGTGACCGCCTTAATTGGGAATTAGGAGGAGACTCACCTCCAATCCAAGCTTTTCAACTCAATTTCGCGACGACGGTCCATGGCGAGCTTAATTAGTTTTCAATTTCTCAATCCCCATTCGCAATTGAACTCGAAACTTCACGGTACTGCTTGGCACGACGCGACGGCGACGATGACGGATTTTCCGGCGAGACTCCGACGAGGTGTGTGGTGGCTGGGTGAGCTGTTTGCTGGCCGAGCTGGGTGGCCGAGAGCTCCTAGAACGGCTGGACGGCTCAGCTAGGCGGCTGAACGGCGCGACTGGACGGCAGGAACGGCAAGGGAGCTCCGGCGAGTTGGCTATAATTCCGGCGGTTTGAAACTCCGGCTAATGCTGCGGTTTTTACGCCTTTTGCTGTGGTTTTCCGGCGAGCAGAAACAGGGGCTTCGACGAGCTCGGCTTGAGACTGATTCGGGGAGGAATTGAACGATGGGGACAACGGCGGAGCTTCTAGTGGCGTCGGGGAGCTCCATGGCGTCAACGAAAGTCACGGCGAGGCTCGAGGAGGGACGGCGGGGGAGCTGCAGGCGGCGGCTGAGTAGGGA
>JAGKPW010000346.1:0-55860 GCA_019926035.1 Melaleuca alternifolia
TTAACAATTAATAATGGCATAGTCACTTACAAGTGGAATCGACATTTGCAAGTCACTTGACAAGTCCAGAGCTGTCGAATTCAATATTTTGATCAAAAAAGGAAATTGATAAATAAAAATATACTAAACTTTGCCTGATGGATCATATAAGAAAATGGCTCCTATCTATTGCTGAAAAACACCTATCTGAAATTAATTGTTAGGAGATAAGGCCACAAAGCAGAGTTGTCTGGATCTTGAATCTCGTATCCATGACCTCAAGTATCCTTAGGATGGGCCAGGCCTTTGTTCTAGGTAACCAGTTCTTGACAGCGTTTGTCATTTCATAAATATCATCAAGGGGTAAAAAAAATCGAGGGAAATGTGGAAAATTTGAAGAAGGAAAATTGGAACCGGGTATGTATTCACTTGTGCTACATTTCATTTTTTAGTAAATAATCTGTTGATAATAATCTGCTCAATCTGTAGTGTATAGGATGAAGCCATCGATATGCAAAGTTTTCGTAACTTCTTTTCATGATCTGAGTGCAGGGAACAAGATCAAGCAGGATCCGATTAGCCTAACGTTATTGGTTTATGTATTGCCTAAAAGTTGTGAGAACATGAGTTTGTACACTTATTATGTGCTAAAGATGTCCATTTTTTTCCTTAAAAAACATCTTTACCAGTTTTATGTAAGTTCTTATTTTTGTGCTAGTTCTGAAATTTGAATTCAGAGGCTTAGGAGTCAGTCAACAGAAAATGTCTGCCCGAAATTAATTAGGTATTCATGCATGAGCCGAAACTCTAAGTTTTACCACAAAATCTTAAAAAATTGATTCTCGGACCTCGACGTTCAGGATTGCTTTAAAATCATATTTATAAGAATTCAAAATTTTTAATTAGTCTTATATTATTTAATTTTTTCCTTTTTCTTTCACTTTTTTTGTATCCTTTTTCTATCCTTTCTTTCTCAAACGATGGCTATTGACATCACTAGCCACAAGCTAGGGACAAGCTTGCCAGCCTTGATGAGTGAGGCTGGTCAGCGAGCTCGTCTTTCACTTGTGACTGGCCATCGGTCAAGGAAGAAGAAATAAGGAAAAAATTAAATTAAAAATAATTTGAGAATATTTTTTTTTTGGTCTGAGATATAGTTGAGAGTTTGAAATCATTCTTCAATTAAACTCCAAATACTAGAGATTATGTTGCGAGAAAGATTAGATTTCATAAATGTGCAACAGTCCTTTTCTAAGTCTAAAAGTACAAGTCTGGGTTGAGCTGTGCAAAGGCTAACATGGTTCATTCTTTTCTAATGTATAGGTTTAAAGGTAATTAAGTTTTCCTTTAATAGAACTAGAAATAAAATTTTAATCTTCAACGAGTTGATTGAATAGTTCAACGCTCATACAGCAATCATATAGCTAGTCACGAAGTCCCCATTTAAATTAACTTTAAGGGATTACGTCCACCAACGGCCTATTCATGGAGTCTTAATCCACGTGGATGAGACGACTTTGGTTGCATTCATAGGGTTTAATCAAGTGAAACTTTGAATCCGTTGATAAAAAAAACAAAACAAATATATGTAAAAAAGAAAATCCTATTTATTGTTAAAAAATCTTTCCAAATCATTTTCTGAAAAAAAATGATCATTTTCAATCACATGTCACCAAACAAAAGGAAACTAAACATTTTCTGAAAAAATGATTTTCCGAAAAACATTTTTCTATCATGAAGTTTTTCCTCAAACAAACGTACACTTAGTTTCTTTATTCATTAGCTATTCGATGCGGAAATTTGATGTACAACTAAAGTGATCTCTGAATTAGTGCAGTATTTTTTTTTTGTAATAAATATTCACCGCCGCCACCATTTGTTATCCAGGATTAATCCATTTAACATGTGTTCATCTCACGCATAATTTACTGCACAGGGTCCAATTCCAAAATCAGAGCATCACCTCCCTCCCTTTGTACTTCATAAAGAATGATAAAGAGCTACTAATGCTAGCTACCTCTTGAGGGGGTCACCCCGTAAAAAAAGGCATACACTTCATTTCACATCTTATTACAATAGAAGTTATTCCGCCCACAGGAAAATTATTGATACTCCTTAAAAATGATATACTGATTTTATTTAGACATCGAATTATTCCATTTTATGAGGAGAAGAATCTGCATATGGCTGCTTATGACTGGAGATTATCTTTTCAGAATACAGAGGTAGTCTACTCTACTTTGTTTTATCAAGTGTTATCTCACTATTTCCATGGGATTTGGGAGTATTATCATTGTATCATCATCTCCTAGTCCTGTATTGCCTGGAAAAACAATCAACACGTGATATAATTTGCTCATCAGTCGTTGCTAGTGCACATAATGTTGTTACTTAACAGAGCATAAGAATTGGGACAGATCGATTGCATAAATAAAATCCTTCTCTTAAAATTTGACTGAAGCTGATTCAGCGAAGCAAGTCATTATCGTAAGAAAGTTATCAAACTGCTTTGGTTTGGTGCAGTATGATTGCTTATTAGATTTCTAAGCACTGAGTTTTTGTCTTACTTAGCAAAGTGTAGAACAAGAAGTTATTGAAGTTGGTCTGATTCAAAGATACATATCTGGATGTTCTGCAGATTAGAGATCGAGCTCTCAGCAGACTAAAGAGTACAATAGAGCTCATGTATCTGACCAACGGGTGCAAGAAAGTGGTGGTGGTTCCTCACTCAATGGGAGTCCTCTATTTCCTTCACTTTCTAAAATAAAATGGGTCGAAGTGCCTCGTCCTATGGGGGCAATGGCGGACCTGGTTGGTGTGCCAAGCATATTAAAGCAATTATGAATATCGGTCCCCCATTTCTCGGCGTTCCAAAGGCAGTTAGTAACTTACTTTCCTCCGAGGGCAAAGATGTTGCCATCATCAGGTTAGCTTTTACTTGCATCAAAGGACATTTGCTATAGAATATTGAATCTCACTAAGGTAGATACTGTACTTCATGCACTAGCTTCATATTATAAATTTCATCTTATATAAATTTATAAATGACTATGAACTAATTGGGATGGTTGCTAATAGTTGGAGAAAATCTAATGCGCATCAATTTGTGTTTGCCAGTTAATGATTGCTATGAAGTTGTTAATATGATTCTCGGGCTTTATTCATTTGCAGAGCAATGGATCCTGAGGTTCTGGATTCTGAAATTCTTGGGCTTCAGACTCTGGAACATGCTATGAGCATGGCCAGGACATGGGATTCAATCATCTCGTTAGTCCCTAAAGGAGGAGAGACCATTTGGAGCGACTTGGATTGGTCTCCGGAAGAAGGGCATGGTTGCAGTCTGGCCAAGAGAAGAACCCTACAATCCTCTGGAATGAACTCAAACCACGTCAATGGAAAGAGAGCTTTCAGCGTCATGAAGGACCCTGCAAAGTATGGAAGAATAATTTCTTTCGGCAAGGAGGCATCATATTTACCTTCTTTGGAGTTCCCGAGTGTTGATCTTAAGATACAACTGTTTTCCTTGATTTCAAGTCTCACGTGTTATAGATTTTCGGTTTCTTGATTTTCCAGCTTGGGGTCTCCATAGATCATGTTTTCTTATGTGTGCCATCTCAAAAAATGTTGTCGTAAGAAAGTTCCCAACTCTCCTAATCATTAGCTCAGAGAAACGTCGTTATATAGTGTATGCCTCCGTGATTTGCAGGCTAAAATGTCCTCTAAAATTGATTTATCATTAGTTTTCCTTAATCCTAGTAGGGGCTGGTCTTGTATTGCCCCCAGTATTATGTACTGTGCATAGCTGATGTTCTTCCAACGATGCTACGCAGGCACTTTTACTTGGAAGCCCGTTGGCAACATCTAACTCAACGTGTCAAGAGGTGTGGACTGAGTATGATGAACTCAGCAGAGAAAGCATTCGAGATGTCGCAGACAATAAAGTGTATACTTCTCGAACTCTGCTCGATCTACTACGTTTTGTGGCCCCAAAGATGATGCAGCGTGCGGAGGCTTATTTCTCTCATATGATAGCCGATAATCTCAACGACCCCAAATATGAACACTACAAGTACTGGTCGAATCCGCTCCAAATGGAGTATGTATCGATAATTTGACATTCTATCATCTTGAGAGTTTCTCTTGCTTGAAGTGTAAAGTTTCTGTTTTATTAAACATAATACTATTTCAGGTTGCCAGATGCTCCTGACATGGAAATATATTGCTTATACGGAGTCGGAATTCCCACCGAAAGATCATATGTCTACAAGATGGCACCCAATGGCAAATGCAAGAGCATTCCCTTCCGTATAGACAGCACAGCTGAGGGATACGAGGACAGCTGCTTGAAAGGCGGAATCTACTTTGTGGATGGTGACGAGAGCGTACCCGTCCTTAGCTCTGGCTTCATGTGCGCCAGAGGGTGGAGAGGAAAAACGAGATTTAACCCCTCTGGAGCCACCATGTACGTGAGAGAATACCGGCACAGGCCACCGGTAAGCCTCCTTGAGGGCCGAGGTGCCGCAAGTGGGCCCATGTCGACATCATGGGCAATGTGGCCTTCATCGAGGACGTCCTGAGGATCGCCGCAAGGGCCACCGACGAGGAGATCGGCGGTAACGGGATCTATTCTGACATTATGAGGATCTTTGAAAGAATAAACATACGCCATGATCTATTCCGTCAAATGGATGGGTCGGATCGATTTTGATCGAATCAAATAAATCATTCCAAAGCAAGGAAGCTCACATTTTTCCCACCTTCGCTCCAACCCTTACTAAGCAGCACTAGTCACTCAATCACCATTAAATCGGGCACTGGATGAGGAGTAGAAATGTAATATCTCACTTTCTCTCCTCTCTCTTCTCTCTTTCCCCATGCGCCGACCCTCTCTGTCTCTCCTCCCCTCTCTTTCCTCTTTCTTCTTTCCTTCTCTCCCCCCTTCTTTGACTTTTCTCACCCTCTCTCTCTTCTTTGTTGACCTGGACCCCTCTCTCTCTCTCTCTCTCTCTCTCTTCTTCGTCTTCTTCCCAAGGCGTCGGCGGGCGTCGCTGTTTTTCTCCATGGTCGCAGCTTCCGCTTCTTTGTTCCGCCCCTGTTTCCGGTACCGAGCTCCGCCTCAACCTCAACCCCCCCGCCAGCTACAGCCTCGCCCAGCTGCCACGGCGCGCGACGTCACCTCGGACGTCGCCCCTATCCGCGGAGTCACGGTCCCGACTCGTCAGCTGCTCAGCTTGGTCTCGACTCGTCAGATGCGAGAGATGAGAGAGACGTGGGCACAAAACATTATTGTAAAACGGGCTCATTTTTTTGGGCTTTAATCACTCAACTTTTAGTCTCTTGAAAATGGGTCACCAAAATGGGTTCACCCAGTGCATAGTTAGAACAGGGCAGATTTTTTGTAGACTGAGAGCCTGGAACATCTTCATAGGCCTACCGATCATTTATATAAAGTTCTAATTTGCAATATGCAATTTTGGTTTAGAGAAAAGTAGGGTTAGTTCAGATTTCTCTAATTTTTAATGGATCTCTGCTGGAAAATAGCGATATGGTCATCATGTATAAAATATTTCGCTATAAACGTATCTCGCAAACTCTATTAATCTTGTCAACTGTCACATATGATATTTTAATGACGAAATTGGAGGAAATCGAAATAAATGGAAAATTCGAAACGGTGCCAGTTTGAGGAATTTTGTGGATCAAAACATCATTGAAGTACACATGTTTAAATAGTATTAGTTTGTGATATTCATTTTAATAATCCTAATAATTCTCTCTCTTCTTCTCATCCCTTTCAAGAGTCAGTCCCATTTCATTGGGCAAGCGAAAATAACAAGTTATTTTCTCGGAGACTATTTGGTAAAGTCAAGTTCATACAAGAATTGCGTTTACATTCTTCATTGGCTTGCGCTGAAGTTCGCTCTCTTTTTCACTTTCCATCCCAATCGCGCGACCCTCCTTTGAAGCCCTTGTCTGCCTCAAGTCGTCATCGTCTACTCAGAAGTCAGAACGAAAAATTCAAGGAGGTAGAAGTAACATTGCCAATCACTTTCAGAACTCAAGAAATTGCCCAGAACATGTGTGTGGGGATATTTATTTGGAAGGGAGGGGAGTAAAGTTCCGAATGGAATAGGTTCCGTGATAATACGCACAATCATTTTGGAGCAGTCGGTCTGGTACTACCTTCCGCGGTTTATGCACAGAGAAGACGAAAGTCAAAAAAGAAACTCTGACAAATAGATACGGAAGCGTGTACGGTCTCCACTTTACCTGTTTGGGATAGTGCCTTTGCGTGTGGGGCTCGTTCTGATCCACGTCTAAAATCTCGAATCTTGCATCGATGTTCACGCATCCTTAGGATGGACTAGGCCTTTGCTCTAGACGACGACTTCTTGACAACGCCTGTCATTCCATAAATATCATCAAGGGGTCAATAAATAAATAAAAAAACACAAAGAAAATGTGGAAAATTTAAGACGGAAAATTGGGATTGGGTATGTTTTCACTTACGCTACTTTTTGGTTTTTTTAGTAAATAATCCTCTCTCTTTTTTTCTGTTGATAGTAATATGCTCAATTTGTAGCATATAAGATGGAGCCATCATTATCCAAAATTTTCTTAAGTTCTTTTCATGATCTCATTTATGAGCGCAAAGAGCAACATCAAACGGTAATCCAATTATCTTAACGTTATTGATTGATCTATCACCTTAAAGTTGTTCGACTCTGAGGTTGTACACTTATTTTGTGCTAAAGAAAGCCAATTCTTTTCCTTGTTTTTATTATGTGATACTTGTGAAATTTGAATTCAACTATGGCTAGCCATTGATTGAGGAAGAAGAGTAAAAAAGAAAAAAAAAAGAAATAGAAAACATGAATTACTTAAAAATTAGAATTCCTTTTATTTGAGATGTAGTCATGAGATTGAAATCAACTCCCAATAAAAATTTCAAATACTATAAGACATATCGATAAAATATAATCAAACAAAAGAAAGCCAATCATTTTATGAAAAAATGATTTCTCAAAAGGCAATTTTTCTTCAATGAAGCCTTCCCCCAAACAAACACGCCTTTAGTTTCTTTATTCATTAGCTATTTCATTTGAGAATTTGATGTACAACTAAAGAGATCTCTGAATTAGTACAACTAATCCTAATGATGTAGATGTATTTTCTCTCTCTTCTCCTTCTTACAAAGAGTCGAGTCCCATTTTATTGGGCAAATGAAAATACCATGTGGTTTCCTCCGAGACTATTTGGTAAAATCAAGTTCATACTAGGATTGCGTTTAGATTCTTCATTGCCCTGCGCTCAAGTTCGCTTTCTTTCTCACTTTCCATACCATCGGTGGACCCTTCTTTTAAGTCTTGTTAGCCCCAAGTTGTCGTCTCCTCAAAACGCAAGATTCAAAAAGTAAATGTGACATTCC
The DNA here is from genome assembly GCA_019926035.1 of Melaleuca alternifolia. Lineage (NCBI taxonomy): Eukaryota > Viridiplantae > Streptophyta > Magnoliopsida > Myrtales > Myrtaceae > Melaleuca > Melaleuca alternifolia. The sequence goes on from JAGKPW010000346.1 coordinate 7,409, forward strand.
CACTCACTTTCTGAACTCAGGTGTAGGGACATTCATTTGGAGGGGAGGGAAGGAGGAAAGTTCCGAAAGAAACGCACGTTCCAAGAAAATGCGCACAATCAATTTCGAATAGTGGCTCTAATATTACTTCCGCGGTCTACGGGCAAAGAAGACGAAAGTTAAAAAGAAACTCTGACAAATAAATGTGGACGCAGGCAGAGCCTCTACTACTTTACCTGTGAGTGATAATGCCTGTGCCTGTGTGTGTGATAGGGGAGGGAAGGAGGAAAGTTCCAAAAGGAACGCAGGAGGAAGGAACGCAGGTTCCGGGAAAATGCGCACAATCAATCTCGAATAGTGGCACTGGTGGTACTTCCGCGGTTTAAGCGCAAAGAAGACGAAGGTAAAAAAAAAAAAAACACTGACAGATAGATGTGGACGCAGGCAGAGTCTCTACTTTACCCGTTTGTGATATTGCCTTTCTCGTGTGCGTGTGGGGCTCCCTTCTGATTTAAGTCTTAGTTTCTTTAGCCTTCTTTCCATTGCGAGTCGTCCTCCACGAACAAACTGATATATAGAGGAGACCTAGCGCTTGGAACCCCCGTCTGATAGTAGACATTCTTGAAGTAAATCATTTACCAGCTCTTTTGATGGCTGCTTCTTCGAATCTGAACAGGAATTACCATGTGTTCCTCAGTTTCAGAGGCACGGACGTTCGCAAGAACTTCCTCAGTCATCTCTACGCAGCTCTGGACGAGAAAGGAATACACACTTTTGTGGATCGCGAGGAGCTCAGGATAGGAGAGCAAATATCGGCGGCGCTCGTGAGGGCGATCGAGGAATCGCGCGTCGCAATCATCATTTTCTCCGAGGACTATGCTTCCTCACCGTGGTGTTTGGAAGAGGTTGTGAAAATCATGGAGTGCCATGAGCAAAAGGGCCTGATTGTGTTCCCAGTGTTCTACAAAGTGGAACCGAGAGAAGTTAGAGGAGGCAGAGAGAGTTATGGGAGAGCTATGGCTAATCACGAGTCCAAGTTTGGGAAGGATTCGGAGAAAGTGAGGAGATGGAAGAAGGCTCTCTTTGACGCCGGTAGCTTGTCCGGGTGGAGCTCGAATGACAGGTACGCCCAAATGTGACGCAGTGCTTGGCCTCTGTTAGCTTGTGGTTGTTTTTAAGCTATCAAATCGTATGTTCTGTTTTTGGATCTTTGGATTGAAGATACAAAGTGGAGATATGCTACCGGATTATTTGAATTCGAATCTTGCTGGGTAGATTGTGAGAAATTTATTTGAGATAATCAGTGTAGTTCATGGTACCCGAGTCATTGTTGTCTTCAGATGCGGGTTCTCTGCAATTTTCCTTGTGCAGATGTTGGCGCAAGTTCACCTAAATCTATTATTTCTTTTCGTCTTATTATTTGCTAATCTTCTTATGAAATTTTTCTTCTTACGTTAGAGCTACAATTCTTGCAATGGCTTTAAAATGCTCAGACATGTTTTTCTTTCCTTTTGAGTGCTTATCAGTGATGAAGCGCAGTCATCCGACACATTATAAAGGAACTATCAATTTATCTCGACCGAACACCTTTAGATGTCGCTAAGTATCGGGTCGGAATAGAATCCCGAGTTCAAGAAATTATATCTTTGTCAGAAAAAGAGTCAGGTGATGATGATGTACTCATGATAGGTCTGTGGGGACGTGGAGGCATAGGCAAAACAACTACTGCTAAAGCTTTTTATAATGCTATTGAGAGACAATTTCTGGGTTCCAGTTTTTTGGCGCGAGTTAGAGAAACTTCAAACCAAAGCAATGGTGTAGTCGCTTTGCAAGAACAGCTTTTATCGCAGATCCTATTTGACAAAACTATATCGATCTACAATGTCGGCGGAGGAATTAGTTTGATACGGGAAAGATTACGTTGCAAGAAAGTTCTCCTGGTTCTTGATGATGTTGATCAAATGGATCAACTGAATGCATTGGCTGGAAAAAGGGATTGGTTTGGTAAAGGAAGCAGAATCATTGTCACTTCGAGAGATAAACATTTGCTAACTTCTCATGGCATAAATTGTGTGTATGAAGTTCAAAGTTTAGGATACGAAGAAGCACTGGACCTTTTTGGTCGGCATGCTTTTCCAAATGGCAAGAGAGCTGAAATAAGAAGAGGTCTTATAAATAGAGCACTGCATTATGCTAACGGTCTTCCGTTAGCCCTCGAAGTGTTGGGCTCATTCTTGTATGTAAGAAATGAATCTGCATGGGAAAGTGCATTGAACAAACTCTCCAAAAGTCCCGACCAGACTATTAATGGAGTTCTCAAGATAAGCTTTGATGGATTAGGGGACAAGGAGAAGGAGATTTTTCTCGATATTGCTTGTTTCTTTAAGGGGAAACATATGAGATACATTAAGAAAGTTCTTGACAGCTGTGATTATGACACAAACATAGGGGTAGAAATTCTCATAGAGGTCCTTGATAAAAAAAGAAAACGAGACCCTGCAAATGCATGATCTGGTTCAGTTGATGGGTAAGGACATTGTCAATCAGGAATGTTGTGATAATTCTTGAAAACGTAGTAGAATATGGCTTTTGGAAGATTTTATGGACATTCTTTACCAAAATACGGTAAAAGTTATTTATTCAATTTTACTATGTCTCTGTTTTTACGTGACTCTGATTTGAAGGCAAATTTCAATGAAAATTTTGTGTGATCACTTTATTATGGTATAGGAGAAGAATGCAGTAAAGGCCATAGTATTGAAACGGCCCACACCAGAAGGGATAACTATTAGTCTTGATGCTTTGGCAAACATGGAATTGTTGAGAATGCTCATCTTGGATATGCGTATCTCTTCACAAGGTCCTATACGTCTTCCTAATGGGCTAAGATGGCTTGAATGGCCCAATGCCCCGAATCTAGAATTTGGCTCAGGTTTAAAGAAACTCGTGTGTCTCGATGTCAGTTACAGTCCTATCCAACAATTAGGAGGTGAACTTCAGGTAAGTCCTTGTGATGATTAGCTTTCCCTTTTTATAGCTAAAAAACTATTTGTATGCCTTAATGACTGCACTAGCATGTTTTTGCAGAATTTTAGAAAGTTGAAGTCCATCAATTTTTGTGGATGCGAGTTCTTGGCTAGTGTTCCAGACCTTTCATCGGCTCCAAATCTCGAGATCTTGGATCTCCAGGAGTGCATAAGCTTAGCAGAGGTTCACCAATCAGTCGGATACCTTGAAAAGCTAAAAGAATTGTCACTGTCTAGTTGCTTTAATCTTAGTGAATTTCCTAGTACCCTCAAGGCAAAACCTCTTGAACACCTTCATCTTGATGATTGTACTAAACTTAAAAAGTTCCCTAATATTTTAGTAAAGATGGAACAACTAGAATCTCTTCATCTAGGAGGCTCAGCCATTAAAGAACTCCCTGCATCAATTGAAAATCTCGTTTCCATGAAGCATATATGTTTAGATCGTTGCAAAAATCTTGCAATGCTTCCATCAAGCATTTATAAGTTGAAAAATCTGGAGTTATTGAATCTCAGTTATAGCTCCAATTTTGTCACGTTTCCAAAGAACTCGAAGGATTCAATTGACCCTGATGGCGATCTGGGATTTCAAAATCTGAAAGTGCTATGGCTTGATGGCTGCAATATATCAGACGAGGAGTTCCTCGAGAGTTGTTCTAGTTTCCCCAAATTGGCGAACCTCAATCTTTCAGGTAACAAGTTTAATCCTCTGTCGACATGGATTGGCAATTATGATTATTGGAAAGGCTTGTTTGCTCTTGAACGCAAGCAATTACAAGAGATTCCTCGGCTTCCATCAAATATGGGCATCACTGAAGCGAATAGTTGTAATTTTCTGCATAAACTCCCAGATTCGTCGAGTCTGCCCTCCGACTGCCTTGAAGTTGACTCGTCGTCATGGCGCCATTTGACCGATGTGTCACCACTCAAGGTCAGACTCTCTCTCTCTCTCTCTCTCTCTCTCTCTCTCTCTCTCTCTCTCTCTAACTTTGAATGCTTGATGTGCGTACTGGCTGTATGACAGAAAGTCCCAAAGACGAAGAGATTTCAAATTTGCCTAAGTGGAAGAGAGATGCCAGAATGGATTCTCCACTGTAAAGAGGGATTCGTATCTTTCATTGTTCCCCGAGACTTGTATGACAAGTTCCTAGGACTAGTACTCTGTGCAGTTATTTGCCCGAAGGAAGGAAGAGAGTCCATAGGCATATGTAGGTTCAAACTATCTGTTAATGGTGGAGGGTTGTTGTTCGATGTAGGAGGCTTCCGTCGATTGGAATCCGATCATGTGTGGCTATTTTACGTCTCACGCTGTAGTCTGCTTGGAGTAGAGAAGCTTATGCGAGACGATTGGAGCCATTTCGAAGTTCACTTCAAGGGATGGGACTCAATCTTAAAGAAGTGTGGATTCCATCTAATATGCGAGAAACAGGAGGATGATCTGAGGGTCTGTATTCCAACACCGTCAGCAGATGCAAACGAAACTGGAAATCTCAAAGAAAAAAACTCAGGAAAAAGGCAATTTTCAATAGACGTGGAGGAAGAAGATAGTCCAGTGAAACGGGACTCGACAAAGAAGATGAGATGGTCCGAACAGGGCAAGACTATGGGTTCACAAAACATGCCCGTCGAATTGGACTTATTCAGGGAGTGATTCTAGGTGATTTTGATTCCAACGCCTCTTGGCTTTTTCCCTTTCTTCGTCTCTACTAGCAATTTGTAAATGTCTGATCGAGTCCTTCGATCAGAATTCAAAATCACTATGAAGTAGTGGTTTAGCATCATGCCACCGTCATGATCGAGAAACTTCTTATTCTTTTTCCTCTGTTTGCTTATGATTTGTGATGCAGACTGCCATTAATCGAAAATTAAGTGAATGCTTGTTGAATGACCATGGTCTGCTAAGTTGCTCCGTGTAATGTATCACATGGTCCTTTGTAGCCTCTCTTAATCCAATTAATGATGCCAATACTTCATACTCTAAAATTCTGAGATAGTGAGTTTTGCTTTATCTTACATAAATCTATATCTTCAAGAAAGATAAATTATTGTATCCAAGATCAAAGGGTCAATACAGGGAAGATTAGTTGATTTCTGTGTTGTTAATGAGCAGATTACATTGGATAGGTACAAAGGGAGAGCTTTAGCTTTAAAACTTTGCATTTAACCCCGGTCTTTCTCTCTAGCCAAGGTTGACGGGTGACACTAATGCACTTGTGATGGCAATGTTGGAAGAAAACAATATTATTAACCCCTTGTATACCAAAAGTGCTAAAGCGTAAAAGCTAGAGATTACCCCGAGTTTTGAGTATTTTTAAAGCAAAACTTTACATCCAAATCTTTGAAATTGCAGTATCAAACATAAAAATTTTGCTCAAGAGCCTTTGGATGCCCAAAACAGCTCAATTAAAGATGATCAAATCCTCGAATTTTCAACAGAAAATTTGGACAGGATTGAAACGAACAATAAATTTGGAACAACGGTACAACTGTGAAGGGGTTTTCATCAAGTCAAATAATAACTTGGAATGAATTTGTTCAAGGGGTGTCAATTCATGATCTTCTATTGTCTCAATCCTAATAGCATAAGTGTTGGATTTTTAATTTTTTTATTTACGGTGCTTTTTCTCCTTTTGAAGACTTGAGTTCCATGTCATTTCAAGCAGCATTTTGAGGATTTCTCCGAAACGTCGGTAAGTCAATTTCATACCAGGATTGCTCTTATACTCTTCTTCTGCTTACGCTAAAATTCATTCTCTTTCTTCTTCCCTCGCCCTTCATTTAAGTCCTGGACGCCCGAAGTTGTCTGTTTTAAAGCGCCTAATTCATCAAAGAAGAAGTGATGTCGCCAGTCACCTTTCTGAATCCAACAGGCCCTTAGGCTAAACATTAGGAATAGTATGGTCTCCACATGTGTGATCTCCTCACATTACGAGGAGATGTGAGATGTCAAATGTTCCTTACTAAAACTGTTTAAGGGTTTAGATTCATATAAGCCAACAACCAGCAATGTTTTTCGATATCTGGTTTTTTGGATACTAACATGAGTTCATCTCAAATTAAATTCGCCAGACACGACCAAATTCTGATACAAAGCATCACCCCCTTCTCCTCCTCTTCTTTTTCTCCCTAGACAAATAATCGGTTGAGCTACTGACACTGGCAGACCTCTTTTGAAGTGCCAACTTGTTGAGGACATATACTTCATTTCGCATTTTATTGCAGTGGGAAGAACACCAACTATAGGAAAAAGATTGATATTCTCAAAAGCGACGTGGCGATTCTATTTGGACATCAAACCATCCCTCGCTATCAGCCTTTCCTAATTCTTGGGATACATTTTGTATTGAGAACATTCAAGAACAAAATCAATAGGATGACCCAACCTTTGCCCAAAAAAATATATAAACAAATAAAATACCACGCGAAAACCAGCAAGTGCAGAGCGATGTTGGGCGACGTCTTGAGCATAATCCTGGGCCAACCCGAATCGAAACAATCTCAGGTCAATAAATTGGGCAAAGGCAAGCAAGGTTGAGCTTGTTCTACTTTTGATAATGTAAGAAAATCAGTTGCTGTGGCTTCTACAGCATCTCTGATAGAATAAAAAAAAAGTAATAACAATTATGGCTTGTGAAAATCCATCAGCTTAGTGTCCTTGCTCGTCCGGAGATATATCTAACATCAATGAAGAATGCAATAGTTGAAGAATATGTATCGGATGTTCATTCTACAAGTTAATTCACGTGGGAAAAAAGGACGCTTCATTATCTAACGTATAGAGTGCATGGAACAATGAATTGCAACTTAAATTATATGCCTGCAAGGCAAAGACCCTTCAGGCTCCATACATACATCTGTATAATTACAGAAAACATACAAACGTAGGTAAAATTTAATCAAATCTCAAGGATTGCAGAGCCAGTTTTGAATTGCCAACTACAATGCGTGGTTGGGAGTAAGATGCAGATGACTAAGCTTCAAGTTGGTCATTGGCGAAGTATCATAGCCGCTCTCCAACCATTCATGCAAGGCTTCTCTTTCATAAGTGAAACCCTCCGGTGCAATCTGAGGGTCATGCATTATTTCCTGAAAGCAACCATTGAGCAGGTAACCCACAACATGACACTCAAAAGACATGCCAAGGATCATGATCAACTAGCACATCTCAAGCTCACACTTCAGTGGAGAACAACAAAAGCTCTGCTCAACCAAAATACATGCTAGTTTAATATCTCAATTTGAGATTCTCAAATGAAAACCATGCCATGAAAAATCAGGCTGAGGCAAATGGTGACACCGATACAAAGTTCAAGCCACTCAGTGTCTAGATAAGCTAAACTATGCCATTCCTGAAGCCCAAACAACATGGGTCCCCATAAATGGGAAACAAAATGCTGAGCATAGGTCCATGTTGAAACTAACCCAAATTTCCTAAACTAAAAACAATACAGAATATGAGAGAAGAGATGGTCCGCCAAGACGCCGACACAAACTCAGCAATTCAAAGAAAAGTATAACTCACCTGAAGGAAGGGGCACGAGAAAAATGAGGGCACGGGTCACTCTTCAGAGATATGCAGCTGCTCCAATTCCCTCACAAACGTAGGTGTTAATTTCGGCCTATTCCTATCATTAGAATCACAGCATTGAAGACCCAACTCCACCAATCGCTGTGCTACAAACGATGGCCATTGTCCAGCTGATTGATCCAAAACCAACTCTAGTTTGTTCAATGATACTACTTTACGCACCTCACTGACTAACCCAGTAGGCGGTATACCTGTGAGTATCTGTAGGATGAGCAGACCAAAAGAGTAATCGTTTGGATTTGGGCATCAAGTTTTCATCTCTGTAGAACTCTGGATCTATATAAGGAAAAGCACGCTTTGGCTGTGTGATTTGGCGGAAACTTGGGCAGTGAAGAGTGTCCTCCACTAGAAGCCCAAAAACCCGAAATCACATATCTTGCAGCTAAGATCAGAATCAAGGACATTTTCAGGTTTCAGATCACCATGAACATTCCTTTCAGGTTTAGAAGAGGGCAAGAAGCAAAGAGCACTCGAGATCTGAGCAATGATTCGAACTTGAGCATCCCATATTAAGGGAGAACTGTTGCCCTTCTGGAAAAGGCAACGTTGGAGGCATCCATTAGGGAGGTACTCATGTACGAGAGACCAGGCTTCTGGGCATGCACCAAGCAAGGTAATGAGTTGTGGATGCTGCAGTTTACTAAGAACTTGAACTTGCACCATCCAAACAAAACTTGAGTAAATAGGTACATGACACAAGGCTGTAATAAATCTAGTAAAGAAAATGGAAGCGTATACTATGTCAGTATAGCTATGGATAAGGTAGACGAGACAAATAAATGTGATAAGCACTCCAATAATGCACACAGCTTTAGAAGTGAAATTAGCCTTTTAAAGAGCATTACAAAAATTATAGGACAGAGTGCATAAGATGCCCCCAAAGGCTTAGTATAACAGCCAAATCTAATCACATAAACCCCACGCCCACCCAAACCAAATGCCCCCTCTCCTAAAATAAAAGAATATAAAGAATATATTAGACAATGACATGCTTAAAGTGTTGCAATGTTTTATCATGTACAAAAACCTCTAATTACAGATCCAGGCATCATCATGAACGCCACCAAGGGATTAAGATTTTATTAATTTAAAGGGAGTGGACACTTTTAAGGTTCAATGAGTAGAGTTATCAAGACAACATGATCAGAGATACGGTTGAAATTTGGACTAGCTAGTAAAATTTCCCGTATAAACACAAACTATTAAGCACTTCAACGGAAACAACTGCTAGTATTACAGATAATCCGAATGCATAAACTGCACAGGAAACTTAAAAGGAAAAGGCTGCAGAATTAAAGCATGAGAATATCTCAATACTATAGATATTGGAACAGCAGAGTGCTTGTGTGCATGCACATGCACAAGAACATGCGCGTGCGTGCATGAGGATGCAGCTTTTTTATCGCAACAGTTCTACCCAGCATTTCCCCCTTGTATGCACAACCATATTGACTCTGCCCAATTTTGAAACTTTCAGAGAAATCACATGTGTGGATCAGACTCGTTATAATGAATATTCAACAAAACTAGGCACATCTTCATTAAGACCACCGACAAACCCAATACATCTTGCAGCTCCAGTTTTCCCCTGCCCTTTCCACCGTTCAAGCCAACTAACAGCGCTTCCACTTGGTGTCTCTGAATCTGCTGCTTTTCCTGCCTAAGTGTAGCAATAGATGCTTCAACGACATGTAACTCTCCAGCCGCTTCATCATGCCTATTGCTAGCTTCTTGAGCACCACTATCTAGAAGAGCAACATTTCTTATGGTCTTCTGGAGCTTTTTAACTATATCTTCTCTCTCTTTCAAGAGCTTCTGTTGCTTCTGCATCACAGTTCTTATTGCATCCTCAGCTTCATTTCTAAGTTTAGCCTCATGTGCATATGCAGACTCAATTACTTTCACCTAAATAAAACAGGCAGAATTTTTTCTCACCATCTCTTCACGTGTTAAATCAGTAACAGCATACAACAAGTAGAGTGAGTCGCACTTCTTATGCTAATATGACCAAACAAATGAAGACCAAAATTATTGGCCATGCGCTTGTGAAAACATTCCTAGAATGATAGAACAAAACTGTCTGGGGAAAAACCAATAACCAATTTCTTTAAACACCACAAGGTTATCTGCACAAAGGACATCTGCAAATCTATACCAGAAATTACTCCATTTTCCTTTCACTGCTTCCCAATTCAGACAATGGATGCTTTTTTTGCTTGAACCAAGCCAAATAATCGCAAAATCCTAAATGATAATTAAAGCAGAGAAAATGAACACTGACAGCTAACCAGGGGGCAAAAAACAAAAGAAAAAGGATAAGTTGACAGGAAGGTTATAAGCACCTTGCTGATCACTTCGATAGCTTCTGCTTGCAACTTTTTGTGCTTCATTAACTCCCCAAGTGCTTCCTTCTTCATTGCCTCAACTTGCATCCACGACTCTTGAAACTGATTATGCAAAATCTCTTCGTTGGCCTTCATGTCAGAATCTCAAGAAATCCTTCTTTCAGAATAGGTATATCCAGAGCAACTGCTAGTTCTTGTAGGACTAAACAAACTGCCAGAATGTTGGGGAAGATATCTGCTGGGAGAACCAGTCAAAGCCACTTGTGGAGAAACTGATTCACCTTGACAGTCTGTAACTTTGCTGCAACTACTGCTCAAACTAGATGTGCAGCGAGGACTTTGTGGGATTGCCGATACCGACGGTCTTATACTTTCTTGCGATGGTTCACAACTTATTACTCCTGCAGATGTTTGTGGTAATGGGGCCTTCAAAGGCATCTCTAGTCCATATGCATTTACCCTAGTTGACAAATAATATCTCACAGAAAGCAGGTGCATTTTTTGCAGCATAATTCGCTTTGCTGGAGCTCATATTTACCTATATACAACTGCATCAAAACCATGTAGGAGGTACAATATTAGGATAAACAATTAGCATGCTATTTTCTATCAAGCTAAGGATACATTAAGTAGCCAAGTTCTTGACTCACAACAGAAAGCACATCATACAATGCATGTTAATTAGGACCATCACCATCTTTTGAGAGTTGACAAGGAAAATATGGTTCCAAAAACATGCATCGGAGCCTTGTTTCTCATTATCGACGATCCTTGTGTACAGGAACAACCAACCAATCCAAGCAATAGCGTGCACAGCATGCTATGCATCACTCTTCTGACAGACTTTGCGTCGCTTGGTTCATATGGAAACTGAGCATGGTCCTCTAGCAAAAGATTTGAGTATGATACGACAGGAAAAACTCTATTAACTCTTCAGATGTATCACTTAAACAAGAAGTAACAGTTCTATTTGCTTTCATGGACAATAATAAGATTTAAGGGACCACTTACTTCTCTGGTACAGCCCCCATAACAAGCCTCCTAATGCCATAATTGACAACCATCTCAACAATGCCCTTTTGGACCTGCTCTGCTTCAGTGCTCAGAACACTGGCTTTCACCTAGAAAGGACATGATAAGTTACATTAGATTAGTAAAGAAAATAGAAAACTCAAGAACTTCATGCCATTTATGTAGATAGTTAACAGCTACTTAAACAATCGCCCAAAATATATAGGAGGAAAGCATCATGAAAGATTGTCACATCACTCTAAAAAGATTTCCATTAACTCCAAGTGTAGGTAGACCACAACCGTAATTTAAATAACTTGATAATATTTTAAGACGAGGAACAGAATATTTCTCTTTCATTTGTGCTTTTCTACCTTTCCAAATGTGGAGCAGAGGGCCAGATATTCAAGTTGAAAACTCTACCTAATTCAAGAACTCGGGTTTTGATATCGCAAATAATCTTCTACTCATTAGAAAAAAGAAAGATTGGCTAATTTGGATAGTCTAAATACAGGAACTATATTTCTTATACAACAAGTTCAATTAGCTCACAAACAACGAATGATGGATAGCCAGCAAGCAAATTGACTATTTTCCTCCAGTAAGGTGAAGGGGGCATCTACTGCACCTACATATAAACTAACCTTTGATAGCTTCTCCAAATCTGCAAGTCCAAAAAAGTACTCCAGGGCAACCGGCAATAAAGGAAATACGCTCATATGCCGAAATCAGGCAATTCAGGACTTAGATTTATCAATGAGAATGAATCGAGAAGAAAGCTTGCAAGATGACAATTATAAATTTAACAATTTATAAGGCGTGGCAACAAGAAACCATGAGTTCTGGAGGGTCAGGAGGCGTGCCAATTTAACGGCGTTCTGGTGAGAGACGGAAGGGATCCTGATCTGACGGGGCTGGGCCGGCCGCCACGTGTCGCATATTGAGTGGACTGACTCGCCGTTGACTCACCCATTTCGTAAGCCGTACTCCACGATCAAATTGATATTTAGAGGAGAGCTAGAGCTTGGAGCCCTAATCGGATAGTAAACATTCTCGAAGCACATCATTCACCAGCTCTTTTTATGGCTTCTTCGAATCTGAACAGGAATTACCATGTGTTCCTCAGTTTCAGAGGCCTGGATGTCCGCAATAACTTCCTCAGTCATCTCTACGCAGCTCTGGACGAGAAAGGAATACACACTTTTGTGGATAGCGAGGAGCTCAGGATAGGAGAGCAAATATCGGCGGCGCTCGTGAGGGCGATCGAGGAATCGCGCGTCGCGATCATCATTTTCTCCGAGGACTATGCTTCCTCGCCGTGGTGTTTGGAAGAGGTCGTGAAAATCATGGAGTGCCATGAGCAAAAGCGCCTGATTGTGTTCCCGGTGTTCTACAAAGTGGAACCGAGAGAAGTGAGAGGAGGCAGAAAGAGTTATGGGAGAGCTATGGCTAATCATGAGTCCAAGTTCGGGAAGGATTCGAAAAAAGTGAGGAGATGGAAGAAGGCTCTCTTTGACGCCGGTAATTTGTCCGGGTGGAACTCGAATGAAAGGTACGCACAAATGTGACGCAGTGCTGGGCCATTGTTAGCTCGTGGTTGTTTTTTAGATTTCAAATCTTATATTCTTGTTTGGATCTTTGGATTGAAGATACAAAGTGGAGATATACTAGATAGTGGACACAATAGTCAAATAACCAAAAGTTCAAGCTAGCGGATTATTTGAACTCGAATCTTGCTTGGTAGATAGTGAGAAATTTATTTGAGATAGTAAGTGTAGTTCATGGTACTCAACTCATTGTTGTCTTCAGATGCGGGTTCTCTGCAATTTTCCTTGCGCAGATGTTAGCGTAGGTTCACCCAAATCTATTATTTCTTTTCGTCTTATTATTTGTTAATCTTCTTATGAAATTTTCCCCGTTATATTAAAACTACAATTCTTGCAATGGCTTTAAAATGCTCAGACATGTTTTTCTTTCCTTTTGAGTGCTTATCAGTGATGAAGCGGAGCTCATCCGACGCATTGTAAAGGAACTATCAATTTATCTCGACCGAACACCCTTAGAGGTCGCTAAGTATCCGGTCGGAATAGAATCCCGAGTTCAAAAACTAATATCTTTGTCAGAAAAAGAGTCAGGTGATAATGATGTACTCATGATAGGTCTATGGGGACTTGGAGGCATAGGCAAAACAGCTACTGCTAAAGCTTTATATAATGCTATTGAGAGACAATTTCTGGCTTCCAGTTTTTTGGCGCGAGTTAGAGAAACTTCGAACCAAAGCAATGGTGTAGTCACTTTGCTATAACAGCTTTTATCGCAGATCCTATTTGACAAAACTATATCGATCTACAATGTTGGCGGAGGAATTAGTTTGATACGGGAAAGATTACGTTGCAAGAAAGTTCTCCTGGTTCTTGATGATGTTGATCAAATGGATCAACTGAATGCATTGGCTGGAAAAAGGGATTGGTTTGGTAAAGGAAGCAGAATTATTGTCACATCGAGAGATAAGCATTTGCTAACTTCTCATGGCATAAATTGTGTGTATGAAGTTCAAAGTTTAGGATACGAATGCTAACCGCCTTCCATTAGCCCTCGAAGTGTTGGGCTCATTCTTATGTGGAAGGAGTGAATATGCATGGGAAAGTGCGTTGGATAAACTCTCCAAAACTCCCGACCATACTGTCTATCATGTTCTCAAGACAAGCTACGATGGATTGGAGGACAACGAGAGGGAGATTTTCCTCGATGTTGCTTGTTTCTTTAAGGGGAAATGTATAGAATAGATTGAGAAAGTTCTTGACAGCTGTGATTTTGACACAACCATAGGATTAGAAATTCTCATGGAGAGATCTTTGATAAAAATGGAGAAGAGGACCCTAGAGATGCATGATCTGGTTCAGTTGATGGGTAAGAATATTGTTAATCATGAATGTCCCGATAATCCTGGAAAACGTAGTAGAATATGGCTTTTTGAAGATTTTATGGACATTCTATACGAAAATATGGTAAAAGCTATTTATTCAATTTTACTATATCTTTGTTTTCAAGTAATTTTGATTTGGACAACACGAGGCAAATTTCAATGAAAATTTTGTGTGATGACTAAATTTGCTGTATTATGATATAGGAGAAGAATGCAGTAAAGGCCATAGTATTGAACCGGCCCGCACCTGAAGAGGTAATTATTAGTCTTGATGCTTTGGCAAACACGAAATTGTTGAGAATGCTCATCTTGGATAGGCATATCTCTTCACAACGTCATGTACGTCTTCCTAATGGGCTAAGATGGCTTGAATGGCCCAATGCTCCGGATCTAGAATTTGGTTGTGGTCCAAAGAAACTCGTGAGTCTCAATGTCAGTAACAGTCCTATCAAACAATTAGGAGGTGAACTTCGGGTAAGTCCTTGTGATGATTAGCTTTCCCTTTTATAGCTAAAAAACTATTTGTATGCCTTAATGACTGCACTAGCATGTTTTTGCAGAATTTTAGAAAGTTGAAGTCCATCAATTTCTGTGGATGCGAGTTCTTGGCTAGTGTTCCAGACCTTTCATCGGCTCCAAATCTCGAGATCTTGGATCTCGGTGAGTGCAAAAGCTTAGCAGAGGTTCACCAATCGGTCGGATACCTTGTAAAGCTAAAAGAATTGTCGCTGGGTTTCTGCTCTAATCTTAGTGAATTTCCTAGTACACTCAAGGCAAAACCTCTTAAACGCCTTATTCTCTTTGGTTGTACTAAACTTGAAAAGTTTCCTGATATTTCAGTAAAGATGGAACATCTAGAATCTCTTAATCTAGGAAGCTCGGCCATTAAAGAACTCCCTGCATCAATTGAAAATCTTGTTTCTGTGAGAGACATAGGATTACAATATTGCAAAAATCTTGCAACGCTTCCATCAAGCATTTATAAGTTGAAAAATCTGAATTTTTTGAATCTCCGTTATTGCTCCAATTTTTTCACGTTTCCAAAGACCTCGAAGGATTCAATTAACCCCGATTGTGATATGGGATTTCAAAATCTGGAAGTGCTATGGCTTGATGGCTGCAATCCATCAGACGTGGACTTCCTCGAGAGTTCTTCTAGTTTTCCCAAATTGGCACACCTCGATCTTTCAGGTAAAAAGTTTAATCATCTGCCGACATGGATCGGCAATTATGATTATTGGAAAGGCTTGTTTGCTCTTGAACGCAAGCAATTACAAGAGATTCCTCGGCTTCCATCAAATATGGGCATCACAGAAGCGAATAGTTGTAATTTTCTACATAAACTCCCAGATTCGTCGAGTCTGCCCTCCGACTGCCTTGAAGTTGACTCGTCGTCTTGGCGCAATGTCGCCGATGTGTCACCACTCGAGGTCAGACTCTCTCTCTCTCTCTCTCTCTCTCTCTAACTTTGAATGCTTGATGTGCGTACTGACTGTATGACAGAAAGTCCCAAAGACGAAGAGATTCGAAGTTTACCTAAGTGGAAGAGAGATGCCAGAATGGATTCTCCACTGTAACGAGGGATTCATATCTTTCGTGGTTCCCCGGGACTTGTATGACAAGTTCCTAGGACTAGCACTCTGTGCTTGTTTTGGCCCGAAGGAAGGAAAAGAGTTCACAGGCAGATGGATGATCGAACTATCTGTGAATGGTGGACGGGTGTTGAATAATATGCCATTCTCCCATCGATTGGAATCCGATGATGTGTGGCTATTTTACCTCTCACGCAGTAGTCTGGATGGAGTAGAGGAGCTTATGCGAGACGATTGGAGCCATTTCCAAGTTCGCTTCAGAGAGCAGCACACAATCATAAAGAAGTGTGGATTCCGTCTAATATGTGAGAAACAGGAGGATGATTTGAGGGTCTGTATTCCAACACCATCAGCAGATGCAAACAAAACTGGAAATCTCAAAGAAAGAGAATCAGGAAAAAGACAATTTTCAGTAGACTCGGACGAAGAAGATAGTCCAGTGAAACGGGACTCAACAAAGAAGATGAGATGGTCCGAACAGGGCAAGACTATGGTTCGCAAAACATGCCGGTCTTATTGGACTTATTCAGGTAGTGATTCTAGGTGATTTGATTCCAACGCCTCTTGGCTTTTTCCATTTCTTCGTCTCTACTAGAAATTTGTAAATGTCTGCTCCTTCGATCATAATTCAAAATCACTATGAAGTAGTGGTTTAGCATCATGCTACCGTCATGATCGAGAAACTTTTTATTCTTTTTCCTTTGTTTCCTTATGATTTGTGATGTGGACTGCCATTAATCGAAAATTAAGTGGATGCTTGTTGAATGGCCATGGTCTGCTAAGTTGCTCCGTGTAATTTATCACATGGTCCTTTGTTGCCTCTCTTAATCCTATTTGTGATACCAATACTTCATACTCTAAAATTCTGAGACAATGAGTTTTGCTTGATCTTACATAAATATATATTTTCAGGAAAGGTAAATTATTGTATCCAAGATCAAAGGGTCAATACGAGGACGATTAGTTGATTCCTCTATTGTTAATGAGCAGATTACATTGGATAGGTACAAAGGGAGAGCTTTAGCTTTAAAACTTTGCATTTAACTCCGGTTTTTCACTCTAGCCAAGGCTGTCGGGTAACACTAATGCACTCGTGATGGCAATATTGGAACAAAACAATTTTATCAACCCCTTGTTTACCAAAAGTGCTAAAGCGTAAAGCTGGAGCTTACCCCGAATTTTGAGTATTTTTAAAGCAAAACTTTACATCCAAGTCTTTGAAATTGCAGTACCAAACATAAAAAAAATCTTGCTAAAGAGCCTTTGGATGCCCAAAACAGTTTAATTCAAGATGATTGAATCCTCAAATTTTCAACAGACAAATTGGACGGGATTGAAACAGACAATAGAACAACGATATAACTTTGAAGAGGTTTTTATCAAGTCAAATGATAACTTGGACTGAAAATGTTCAAAGGGATTCAAGATCTTCTATCGTCTCAATCCTAATAATATAAGTGTATTTTTTTTTGGTTCTCTCTCCTTTTGAAGAGTTGAGTCCCGTGGCATTCCAAGTAGCATTTCTAGAATTTCTCCGAGAATGTCGGTAAGTCAAGTTCATACTAGGATTGCTCTTATACTCTTTACCAGCGTACACTAAAGTTCATTCTTTTTCTTCATCCCTCGTCCTTCGTCTAAGTCATGGCTGGCTTGAAGTCGTCTATTTTAAAGAAGTGATGTCGGCAGTCACCTTTCTGAATCCCACAAGCCTTTAGGCTAAACATTAGGATTAGCATAGTTTCCACACATGTGATCTCCTCACATTATGAAGAGATATGAGATGTCTAATGCTCTTTGCTATACTGTCACTTGCAACCGTTAAGGGTTCAAAATCATATAAACCAACAACCAGCAATGTCTTTTCGATATCTACTTTATCGGATCATAAGACGAGTTTATCTCAAATTAAAATTCGCCAGACACGACCAAATTCTCATATAGAGCATCACCCCCTTCTCCTCCTCCTCTCTTTTCCTCCCTGGACAAATGATAAGGCAGAGCTACCGATACTGGCGGACCTTTTTTGAAGTGCCAACTTATTGAGGACATATACTTCATTTCGCAATTTATTGCAATAGGAACAACACCGTGGGTAGTTGTGTTGGTTAAGAGCCTATCCCTCATCACCGAGGTTACAGGTTCGAAATCCGCAGTTGCTAGCGTCTTAAGTGAGAGGTCATGGTATTGGGGTCATGTGTTAGTCTCCCTCAAGATATAGGGGTTCAGTCCTTTAGTGTCGTCCGGTCACAGGAGGTTCGTGGTGGAGTTATCGGTTATCAAAAAAAAAAAAACACCGACCAAAGAAAAAAGATTAATATTCTCGAAAGCGACATGTCGATTCTATTTGGACATCAAATTATCCCTCACTATCAGCCTTTCCTAATTCTTGGGATACATTTTGTATTAAGAACGTTAAGAACAAAATCAAAAGGATGACTCAACCTTTGTCCAAATATATATATATATATATATATATATATATAAATGAAAAAATGCGATGTGAAAACCAACAAGCGCAGAGCGATGTTGGGCGACTTCTCCAACAAAATCCTGGGCCGACCCGAATCGAAACAATCTCAGGTCAAAATTGGGCCTCTAAGACCAGAACGATGGGCCAATATTTCAATATTTCATGAACTCTTTCTTTGCTGCCTTTTGAAGTTTTTGTTCCCCGCAAATTCAGATTTTTTTCTTCCCTTTTGTTGTTGTAGTTTTTCTAACTTCTAAAGAGGCCAAAGAAATTAATCATGTATGATTGTAGTGGACCGTGCATTGGTTCGGATGATTGCACCCTAAGCAAATTGTCTCTAGATGACGAATTACTGTGCAACATATTATGGATGACGTCACATAAGATCTCCTTTCACCATTTTCTGCGATGAAGTGCGTGAGTATACCCTGAAAAGCATGCAAAGTGATCACTAGTCTTCTGTTTGCTTCCGCCTACGAAGAAGAGACTCAAGCGCCTTACTTTTGTTCAAGAGCATTCACGGCTCACGCCAAAGATCTTTCTTCCCTTTCCGACTTTCCACCCCATCGGCCACCCTTCGTTCGAGTCTTGCCGGCCCCAAGCCGTCGATTTCAAAGTGCAAAGTTGTTAAAGCAATTCAAGCAATATAGGTTCTTTACATTCTGAGGCAGAACATTCTGAGTCAGAACATTCTGAGAAAGAGAAGCTGTCGAGAGCGAATGAAGAAAACTTCAACTTCATTCAACTAAAAACAAACTATGTACAAGAGATTAATAACATTGTGGAACTACTTACAACATGTGCTAATTGCCTAGTTCCACTTCCCTGGAAAATAGCAACTAAGAAACTGACCATCTACACTTGCTTAAAAATAGCTAAGATAATAACTTCCTAATACAACCTACGTGACTTAACACAAACAGAAGGACATCTTAACATAAACAACAGAGAACATCTCAGCAACACTAGCACTAAGACAACTCCAACAAACTCTTCCTTGGATTAGTTGCTGTTGCATACTCCTACTCTTTCTCTTAACATCTCAAATCTTCCGGCTTGAAGTGGCTTTGTAAATATGTCTGCAAGCTGATCTTCAGACTTGCAATAAACCAACTTAACTTCACCTCTTTGTTGCACGTCACGCAGAAAGAAAAACTTAACTTTGACATGCTTGGTTTTGCCATGAAAAACTGGATTCCGTGATATTGCCAATGCAGCTTGATTGTCTACATTTACTTCAAAACAATCATCTAAGTTCAACCACAGATCATTCAGTATCTTCTTCAGTCGTAAGACTTGGTTTGCAGCTGCTGGAGCTGCTATGAACTCAGCCTCAGCAGTGGACTGAGCTACAATCTCTTGTTTCTTAGAACACCAAAAGAAACAAGCAGAACCAAGAGTAAAATAATATCCAGATGTCTTCTTCATATCATCAACTAAGCCAGCCCAATCACTATCCGAGAAACCTTGCATAATAAACTTCTGACTTTGCTTGAACTTTACACTAAAATACAATGTTTTTTGAGGTATCTTAATACCTCTTTGCTGTAACCAAATGTAGCTGACTAGGACTGCTCATGAATCTGAAAGAACACTCACAGCAAATAGAATATCTAGCCTAGTTGCTATAAGATACATTAAACATCCAATCAAGCTTCTATACATAGAAGCATCTACTGCCTTTGTTCTATCATCCTTTTTCAGCTTCTCCTTAGCAGCCATAGGAGTGCTTACACTTCTACAATCTTCCATCTGAAACTTCTTCAAAATTTCATTTGTATACTTCTTCTAGCAGATGAATATCTCATGTGAAGCTTGTTGTACTTCCAAACTTAGAAAGTAAGCCATCTTTCCCAAGTCTGACATCTCAAAAACTTCAAACAGACTTTGCTTTACTTTTGCTATCAATTCCACATCATTCCCTGTCACTAATAAATCATCTACATAGAGTGACAGAATCACAACACTGTGATTTACCTTTTTGACATAAAGAGTAAACTCACTCAAACTTCTAACAAAGCCAAAATCCTGCAAATATTGATCTATCTTTTCATACAAAGCTCTTGGAGCCTGTTTCAGTCCATATATAGCTTTCTTCAATCTGTATACTTTCTCTTCTTGCCCTTCAATGCTGAAGCCTTCAGGTTGCCCAACAAATATCTCCTCCTCGAGCTCTCCATTCAGAAAAGCAGACTTGACATGTAGTTGGAATATAGGCCAACATTTATCTGTTGCCACAGCTAGAAGCAGCCTGATTGTATCAAGCCTCAGGACAGGAGCAAATGTCTCTGAATAATCTACTCCCCATATTTGAGCATAGCCTTTCACAACTAATCTGGCTTTGTGTTTATTGATAGAATCATCAGGATTAAGTTTTGTTCTAAACACCCACTTAACCCCAATCACATTCTTATTATAAGGCCTATCAACAAGTTCCCATGTGTGGTTTTTCTGAATCATTGCAAGCTCCTCCTACATTGCTATAATCCACTTCTGATCCTCTTTAGCTTCAATACAATTAACCGGTTCAAGCACAACCACATTACTTCTTTCATAAATTTCAGCAAGTGACCTTGTGCCTTTTACTAGAAAATCATTTTTATTATCTTTCAGCCCATCAACAACTTCATCAAACTCTTGTTGCTGTTTTTTAGATTGCTTTTGTACTGCAATCTTTCCTTCCATCCAATTCCACTCATCTTCCTCTAATAAAACAACATCTTTGTTCATAACAACCTTCCCTATAGGTTGAAAAATTCTATGAGCCTTCGAATGAAGGTTGTACCCAATGAAGATTCCAAGCTCAGCTTTTTGATCTAGCTTGTCCCTCTTGACATGAGGAACATGCGTATAACACAAACATCCAAAAACCTTTAAACTTTTCACAAAAGGTCTAACCTCATATCACACTTCAAAATGTGTTGACCTCTCTAAGGCTTTTGTGGGCAATCTGTTCAACAAGAACGTAGCAATACTTGCTGCCTCAGCACAAAACTTCTTGGGTAAACTCTTCTCCTGCATCAAACATCTAGCCATCTCCATAATACTTTGGTGTTTCCTCTCACTAACCCCATTTTGTTGAGGAGAATATGGAGCAGTGAATTGTTGCATAATGCCAGCTTGCTCACAGATTGACTTAAACTTGTAAGCCATATACTCATAACCATTATCAGACCTAAGCATTTTAATTTTCTTCTCACTCTGATTTTCAACCAAAGCTTTAAATCTCATAAACATATCAGCAACTTCAGACTTGGCTTGCAGAAAATAAACCCAACTCATCCTAGACATATCATCTGTGAAAGTAATGAAGTACCCGCTACCATTGAGAGAAGATTCTGACATAGGTCCACATAAGTCTGTGTGAACTAATTGCAACTTCTCACATGCTCTCTAGCTTCCTCCTTTGAAAGGAAATCTAGCTTGCTTGCCAAGAAGACAAGTTCTGCATTGTGGAAATTCCTCCTCCAAACTTGGCAAGTCATTTGCCAAATTATTTCTTTGCATGAACAGCATATTCTTTCTGTGGACGTGCCCGAGCCTTTTATGTAATAGCTCAGCATTTTCTTCTTTACATTTTAACTCCATTTGCTGCATCTCTTGTGGCTTGAACATAAAGCTCTTATCCCTCATTGGCACTCTCAGAACTTCCATGCAATCGGCATCATCAATAAGACATTTTTTTCCTTCAAACTTCACTCTATAGCCTTTCTCAACTAGTTGACCAACACTCAATAGGTTCTAGTCGATCTTTGGAACAAAAAGAACATCACCAATCAGCTTTAGTTCCTGATTTCCTTCAATAGCTACTGTACCTTTCCTTTGTACTTCGATAAATTGTCCATTGCCAATTCTAATGAATAGCTACTGTACCTTTCCTTTGTACTTTGATAAATTGTCCATTGCCAATTCTAACTTTGAACTTGACTGACTTGTCTAGACTCCTAAATAGCTTTAGATTGCCAGTCATATGATTTGTACAGCCACTATCCACCAGCCACGCATTATCCTCAAGAGAAAAGCCAGAACTTGAAGCCACAAATAAGTGTTCTTCCTCAATCTCATTCATTGCTATCTGTGCTTTCCTGTTTGCTGATGGTTGTTCTCTTTGCAAATAGCTTCCATGTGACCAAGCTTGTTGCATCTTCTATACTTAGCATCAGGCCTCCTCCAACATCTAAAGGACTGATGATTAGTTCCTCCACAATGTAGACAAGGCTTCTTGTTTTTCTTCCATTTGCCCGATCCACTAAAACTTCCTTCTTTTGCAGCATACTTGAAGTCACCCGCGCTTCCTTTGGACTGATTCCATTTCTTTCCTTTTCCTCCATCATTGTGCTTCACTTTAGCTTGCAAAGCACCCTCTACATTCACTTTTTTTCTCATCAATCTTCTTTGCTCCTGAGCCTGCAGAGAACTTAATAATTCTGCAAGCTTTATATCACCTAGATCTTTTGTATTTTCTAGAGAAGCTATGGTGGCTTCAAACTTCTCTGGAAGAGACACTAGGATCTTCTGAACCAGCCTTTCATCCTTCAAGTCAGTCCCTAATACTCGGATCTTCTCGGCTACATCAATCAGCCTATCAGAATATTCCTTCACTGACTCTGAATCCTTCATTTGTTATCTCTCCAATTCCCTCAAGAGATTCAGCACCTTCATGTTTCTTATCTTCTCATCTCCCTCATATTCCTTCTTCAAAAAGTCTCATATAGCCTTTGCAGAATCACATCTCATGATCCTTGTGAAAATAGAAGGTGAAACAGCAGCATACAGGCAAGACTTTGCCTTGGCCTTCCTCATAGTTCTCTCTTTATAGAGTTTAATTTGATTCAAGGTAGGATTGTTAGGAAGTGGAGTAACTTCGTAATCATCCTCCATAGCCTCCCATAGATCATGACCCTCTAAAAATGCCGTCATCTTGACAGCCCAAGCCTGGTAATTTTCACTAGTAAAAATTGGAGCAGCCATAGAAGAGAAACTCAAACCTATTTCCATCCTTCACAAACTTCACTTACCTTTACTTCACAGTCCCTTAAGCTTTGATACCAATTGTTAAATCAATTCAAGCAATATAGGACTTATACATTCTGAGTCAGAACATTCTGAGACAGAGAAGATGTAGAGAGCGAATGAAGAAAACATCAACTTCATTCAACTAAAAACAAACTGTCATGTACAAGAGATTAAATAATATTGTGGAACTGCTTACAACATGTGCCAACTGCCTAAATCCACTTCCCTGAAAAATAGCAACTAAGAAACTGATCATCTACACTTGCTATAAAATAGCTAAGACAATAACTGCCTAATACAACCTACGTGACTTAACATAAACAGAAGGACATCTTAACATAAACAACACAGAATATCTCAGCAGCACTAGCACTAAGACAACTCCAACAAAAGTTCAGTATGATAGAAAATGATATTGCTAATGCATGTCACATTCTGAACTGCAGACTTGAAGGCTCATTACTATATCGTCGGTTCCAAATTTTTTAAGGCTCCAAATCATGTTCACCGATGGTGTCTTAATTAGATTGGAACACGTGTTCATCACACTTTCAATTTAATGGACACGACCAAAATCATAGCACCATCCTCTTCTCTCCTTCCTGACCATCAATTCCATTATTAAGGGTTCTGCTGGATCATATTGACCGATGGTGTCTTTTTCAAAGATATGATTATTAATCATATTGCAACGCGTATTCGTTTCTGCCTTATCAATGTTGGGAAAGAGTTAGCAGTATCAACCACCCTCTTCTTCTAAGCGTGACAAATATTAGAATGTTATCATGATGAGAGTAACACTGCCTACAAGAAATAATTTATGCTCCTCAAAACGATATATTGATTCTACAGAAACATCGAATCATCTCGGCCCATCTTGTTATGTTGTATCGGAACAACAAGATTCACGAATCATATCATGTCAAGTCATAAAGTTAGAAAAATGTGCAGAAAAGTGCCCCTTAGCGTTATCAGAAATTCTAACATGCAACATCAAGCTAAGTATGAATTTCATCCATAAATGCATATAGAAAACAATTTTGAACGAGTTTTCAGTAGGTATACGAAAGTGACATTATAGTAGCCACCAATAAAAGTAACAAAATATCCAAAGCCCACATTGGACATTTGTCTTCCCCGATACTTCTGATTTGTCTTGAACTAACACCGTTGAAGAACAAAATCGGAAGTACGGCTCAACCTTTGCAGAAATGCCATGCAAAATCCCAAAAGCGCGAAGCACTGTTGAGTAACTTCTCGAGCAAACCCTCTGGCCGGACCCAATTGAAACAATCCCCAGTTAATTCAAATTAAATGGGCCGATTCTCTTGCTGATCCTCTCCCTTAATTCGAACGTTACTTGAAGTTAGAATTATTGCATCCCAAAGTTTATTATTTCTTTTAAATTAACAAATTGCTTTTACTATCTTTTTATAGTCTCAACTAATGTTGCAAGGGTACTTTGACGCATATGTCGTTCGTGATAAAACTCCTAAAATTCTTGTCAAAGGAATTCATTTTTGCTCTATAAGAATTTAGTTTGCTTACAGATCATTTGAAAATATTCATTTTGTTCGTCACTACAAAACATGGAAATCAGATAATTTCCTGTAGATTCAATCCCTAACTCTTCTCTCGATAAACAAATGGGACTGCAATAAGGAGTCTAGACCACTTCTGGGTGGTGAGCGTGACTGTTTCAACAATGCAGTTGATGCAGAGGGAGATCATCCTTTCAATCATGCTGAATATGAGTGCTCAGATTCCCTTGTTCCAGTGAGAAGCTGAATTGGGCTGAAAAAAGCTACCGATAGCTCGACAAAATAGGTGTCTTAGTTCTATACCTGCGGTGTCACTAAATGAAGTAGGTAACGGTCGTGCATTTCATGTCATCTAGAGTTTTTCGGCTCGATGCCACTGCTAGTGTGAGCTTGTTCTACTTTTTATAATAATAATAAGAAAACCAGTTGTTGTGGCTTCTACAGCATCTCTGATAAAAAAAATTATGGCTTGTGAAAATCCATCCGCTTAGTGAGTGTCCTTGCTCGTCAGGAGATTTATCTAATATCAATGAAGAATGCAATAGTTGATGAACATCTATCGGGTGTTCATCCTACAAGTTCATTCGTGTGGGAAAAAAGGACGCTTCATTACCTGACGTAGAGAGTGCATGGGGCAATGAATTGCAACTTAAATTATATGCTTGCAAGGCAAAGACCCTTCAGGCTCCATACATACATCTGTATAATTATAGAATACATACAAACTTAAGTAAAATCTAATCTAATCTCAAGGATTGCAGAGCCAGTCTTGAATTGCCGACCACAGTGCGTGGGTGGGAGTAAGATGCAAATGACTAAGCTTCAAGTTGGTCATCGGCGAAGCATCGTGGCCGCTCTCCAACCATTCATGCAAAGCTTCTCTTTCATAAGTGAAACCATCCGCTGCAATCTGAGAGTCATGCATTATTTCCTGAAAGCAACCCTTGAGCAGGTAAGCCACAACATGAAACTCAAAAGACATGCCAAGGATCATGATCAACTAGCACATCTCAAGCTCACACTTCAGTGGAGAACAACAAAAGCTTTGTTCAACCAAAATACATGCTAGGTTAATATCTCAATTTGAGATTCTCAAACGAAAACCACACCATGAAAAATCAGGCTGAGGCAAATGGTGACACCGATACAAAGTTCAAGCCACTAAGTGTCTAGATAAGCTCAACTATGCCATTCCTGAAGCCCAAACAACAGGGGTCCCTAAAAATGGGAAACAAAATGCTGAGCATAGGTCCATGTTGAAACTAACCCAAATTTCCTAAACTAAAAACAAGACAGAATCTTAAGAGAATAGATGGTCCGCCAAGACGCTGACACAAACTCAGCAATTCACTGAAGAGTATAACTCACCTGAAGGATAGGGCACGAGAAAAATGAGGGCACTTGTCCCTCTTCAGAGATATGCAGCTGCTCCAATTCCCTTACGAACGTAGGTGTTAATTTGGGTAGATTCCTATCATTAGAATCACAGCATTGAAGACCCAAGTCCACTTATCGCTGAGCTACAAAAGATGGCCATTGTCCAGATGATTAATCCAAAACCAACTCCAGTTTGTTCAATAATACTGCTTTACGCACCTCACTGACTAACCCAGTAGGTGGTATTCCAGTAACTGTAGGGTGAGCAGACCAAAAGAGTAAACGTCGGATTTGGGCGTCAAGTTTCTATCTCTATAGTATTGGGGTGTGGTTCATACTCCCCTGCAATAGGAAAGTACGTTGGTCCTGCATGAATAGCTATTGCTATTCACTAGTAGTTTGCGCTTAGGCTCATGAATAGCTACTGCCACATATATACTCTTTTTACATATTGCACAGAATATTGGTTATTGCGGAGAATATTGCTTCTTGCGCAAAAGATTGCTTCTTGCACTGAGAAAAGAGAGTTTTGCTTCTTGCGCTGAAAGGAGTGTTTTTGCTTCTTGCGCTGAGAATTGTAATGAGAGGGTGAGGTGCTGATATAGTGGAATCCTCTGCTGGATGTAGCCCTAGTTTAAGGGTGAACCAGGATAAAACCTCGTGTCTCAATTTTCTCTCCCTTTTACTCGTTTTACTTTACTGCGATTGTGCGACGATCTTAACATCTGGTATTAGAGCCTAAGGTGTGAGGTTGGTTTTTCTTGTTCTACTCTTGGTTTAGAGAGATCTGAAAAAAAAAATCGAATCTTTGGAAGATGTCGGCTGGTCAATCGAGAATTGAAGTGGAGAAGTTTGGAGGAAAGGGTTTTGAGTTATGGAAACTGAAGATGGAGGCTTTGCTCGTGGACAGAGATCTGTGGTACATGATTGGGGAAGATAAACCTGAGGCGATTACCAAGGAGAAGGCGAAGGAATAAGATATTGTGTCTGCATCAAATCAATTGAAGGCATGGATTAGCAGTGATCGGAAGGCGCAAAGCTTGATCTGGCTATGTCTCGCTGATAATGTCTTGGTGAACGTGACCTCTGAAAAGACGGCAAAAGATCTTTGGACTAAGCTGGGAACTCTCTATCAAAGCAAATCGCTCGTGAACAGATTATTTCTACGAAGGCGACTTTACAATCTCCGGATGAGTGAAGGTGATTCCTTTTCTGCACACTTAAATGAATTCAACACAATATGTGGGCAGCTTACATATATTGATGTTAATCTAGATGAGGAAGATAAAGCATGTACTTTGTTGTGTTCACTGCCGAATTCATGGGAACATATAATTGTTTCGATTGGCACTGGTGTTAGTGCGCTGTCTTTTGAAAACGTTGTATCTGCTTTATTGTCTGAGGAGATGAGGAGAGCATGTTCTGATAATACAACGAATGAGGCTCTCTTCGTAAGAGGAAGAAACAGTGAAAAATCCAAATTTGGTGGTAGAAGTAAATTCAGAGGAAGATCTAAAAGCCGAGATCGATCTGAAATTAAGCGTTGGAAGTGCAAAAAGGCTGGACACTTGAAGAAGGATTGCAGAAGTAAGAGTGTGGGTCCAGAGAAGCGAGATGAGGCGCCATCTTCTAGTATAAAAAAGGATGATGACAGTAGTGTAGGTGATATGTATCTCGTTTGTAACTCATCTCATGTTGACTGCAATGCATGGATAATTGATACCGGAGCATCTTTCCACATGACACCTCATCGAGATTGGTTATGCTGTTATGAGCCATATCAAGGAGAAGTACGGTTGGGAGATGATACGACGCTTGATATTGTTGGTCGCGAAAAAGTGAAGCTGAAGATGAAAGATGGGACAATCAAGAATCTTCCAGATGTGATGCATATTCCTGGTCTTACCAGGAATCTTATTTCTGTCGGAACTATGGCAGATGCTGGCATTACTTTCACCAGCGATAAGTATTCATGCAAGTTAACTCGTGGATCAATGGTGATTGCTAGAGGCGAACGAGAAGGAAAACTGTGGATATTACTAGGAAGCACATTGATTAGTGGCGAGAGTTATATCACGGAACAGGTGAAAGAAGATTAGACGATGCTATGGCATCGAAGATTGGGTCATATTGGTGAAAAAGGCTTGGTGACCCTTACTTCAAAGAAGATGGTGGATGGAATTCCAAGTTGTTCTGTGGGTTTCGGATTCTGTGAACATTGTTTACATGGAAAACAGAATTAGGTTTCTTTTGAATCCGCAGGAGGGAGAGCAAAGGGAATTCTGAATTTAATCCACAGTGACGTCTTCAGTCCTACACCTATAGCATCTTTTGGAAAATCAAGGTATTATGTCTCTTTTACTGATGATTTTTCCAGATATGTTTGGACATATTTATTGCAGAGAAAATATGATGTGTTTGAAAAATTTCGTGAGTTCAAAGCTTTGGTGGAAAATCAGTTTGATAGAAAAATTAAAGTTTTGCGAACTGACAATAGAGGAGAATTTTGTTCAGCGAAATTTGATCAGTTTTGTGCTACTAGTGGTATTGCAAGGCAGAAAACAACGCCCTATTCACCTCAGCAAAATGGCGTCGCAGAGAGACTTAATCGGTCTCTTATGGAGAAGGCGAGAAGTATGTTGAGTGATGCAGGTTTAGCAGCTGAATTTTGGGCAGAAGCAGTGGCTACTGCTTGTTATCTGAAGAACAGATCTCCCACGTCATCTTTAAAGGATCAGACACCGTTTGAGGCACTGTTCGAGAAGAAGCCAAATTTACATTATGTTAGAGTGTTTGGCTGCGAAGCATATGTGCATGTGCCAAAGGAAAAGAGGAATAAGCTTGAGAGCAAGTCAGAAAAGTGCATCTTCATTGGGTACAAGGATGGCGTTAAAGGATATAAGCTGTGGAATCTTGGTACTAAACGTATTGTCTACAACAGGGATGTGGTGTTCAGAGAATCTACGGTGAATCAGATTGTTTCACAAGCTCCCGAAGAACCACAGACGGTTGAGTTAGATGTTGGTTTAGAGGGAGAGATGGAGGCTACAACAGTTGAAGCAGAAAATTCAGACTCTGAAGTTGATGAGCTTGATGTGGATGATGATATTGTAGATTCTGATACTGAGTTTGAAGTTGAAGCACTACCTGAACCAGCCTTAAGGAGGTCCACACGGCAGACTAGACCACCTCAGAGGTATACTTTATTTGCCAGTAATGAAGATTATGTTCTGACTGTTATAGGTGATGATCCAAATAATGTTAAAGAAGCAAGAAGTGCAGAAGATGCCAAACAGTGGGAGATAGCCATGAAAGATGAGATGGACTCATTAGATAAGAACAAAACTTGGAGTCTAGTAAAACTACCTACAAATCGAAAAGCAATTGTTTCTAAGTGGGTATTCAAGAAGAAGATGACTGCAAATGGAGAAATAGAACTATACAAAGCTCGTTTGGTTGCAAAAGGATACTCGCAGATAGAAGGAGTCAATTATGGTGAGATTTTTTCTCCTATTGCTAAATTAAATTCCATAAGACTTGTTTTATCTATAGCTGCTGCATATAATCTAGAGGTAGAGCAGCTTGATGTAAAAATAGCGTTCCTTCATGGTGACTTGGAGGAGGATATTTACATGAAGCAACCAGATAGGTTTGTGGTCAAAGGAAAAGAAGATTTTGTTTGCAAATTGAACAAGTCTTTGTATGGCCTGAAGCAATCTCCAAGAATGTGGTACCAGAAGTTTGACTCATATGCCTTGAAGCTTGGTTTTGTTCGTTCTAATGCTGATCATTGTGTCTATATGAGGAGGTTAGATGCTGATTTTGTTATCTTAACCTTATATGTTGATGATATGCTGCTAGTTGGGAATAATATGAGAATGATTAGCACCGTGAAAGGACTGTTGGCGAAACAGTTTGAGATGAAAGATCTAGGCCCAACAAACTTCATCTTAGGCATGCAGATAAGGAGGGAACGTGAGAATGGGAGGTTGTGGTTAAGTCAGAAGAAATATGTTGAAAGTATGCTGAAAAAGTTCAACATGGCAGACTGTACACCTGTTAACACCCCTATGTCCACAAGTTCCAAATTATCAAAGTTCCAGTGTCCCAAGACTGAAGAGGAAGCAGAAGAGATGGCAGCAGTTCTATATGCAAGTGCAGTAGGGAGCTTAATGTATGCCATGGTATGTACTCGTCTAGATA
Organism: Melaleuca alternifolia; assembly: GCA_019926035.1. Lineage (NCBI taxonomy): Eukaryota > Viridiplantae > Streptophyta > Magnoliopsida > Myrtales > Myrtaceae > Melaleuca > Melaleuca alternifolia. Next base: position 37,483 of record JAGKPW010000346.1, read on the forward strand.
TTGCCCATGCAGTGAGAGTATTGAGTAGATATATGTCTAATCTAGGAAAAGAGCACCGGATAGCTGCAAAGAGGGTGCTTCGTTATCTTCGCGGTACGTCTGACTTCGAGTTATGCTATGAAGGTATGAAAAGCTCAAAGGGACATCAAGCGTTAGAGTTGAAGTGTTTTGTTGATGCTGATTGGGGAGGTGACATTAATAGCAGGAGGTCGACAAGCGGTTATGTTATTTCCTTATTCGGTGGAGCTGTGTCTTGGATGAGCAAAAGACAGAGCACGGTTGCTTTATCTTCTACTGAAGCAGAATATATGGCTCTTACACATATTGCTGAGGAAGTAATCTGCATGAGCAGATTGTGTAAAGAGCTTGGTTTTACAACAGGAAGAGTGAATATTAGATGTGATAGTTAGAGTGCTATATTCTTGGCTAAGAATGCTGCTTTTCATGCAAGAACAAAGCACATTGACATTCAATATCACTTCATTCGAGAAAAAGTAGAACGAAAAGTTGTAATGCTGAAAAAGGTTGACACACAATTGAATAGTGCAGATTTTTTTACCAAGGCAGTGACTACAGAAAAGTACCAATGGTGTACAACTGAATTGGGTCTAAAGAAGCATGGGAAGTATTCACCAAGTGGGAGAATATTGGGGTGTGGTTCATACTCCCCTGCAATAGGAAAGTACGTGGGTCCTGCGTGAATAGCTATTGCTATTCACTAGTAGTTTGCACTTAGGCTCATGAATAGCTACTGCCACATATATACTCTTTTTACATATTGCACAGAATATTACTTATTGCGGAGAATATTGCTTCTTGCGCAAAAGATTGCTTCTTGCGCTGAGAGAAGAGAGTTTTGCTTCTTGCGCTGAAAGGAGTGTTTTTACTTCTTGCGCTGAGAGTTGTAATGAGAGGGTGAGGTGCTGATATAGTGGAATCCTCTGCTGGACGTAGCCCTAGTTTAAGGGTGAACCAGGATAAAACCTCATGTCTCAATTTTCTCTCCCTTTTACTCGTTTTACTTTACTGCGATTGTGCGACGATTCTAACATATAGAACCCTGGATCTGTATAAGGAAAAGCACGCTTTGGCTCTGTGATTCGGGGGAAACTTGGGCAGCGAAGAGTGTCCTCCACTAGAAGCCTACAAATCCCGAAATCACACATCTTGCAGCTAAGATCAGAATCAAGGACATTTTCAGGTTTCAAATCACCATGATCAATCCTTTCAGGTTTAGAAGAGTGCAAGAAGCAAAGAGCACTCGAGATCCAAGCAATGATTCGAACTCGAGCATCCCATATTAAGGGAGAACTGTTGTCCTTCTAGAAAAGGCAATCTTAGAGGCTTCCACTAAGGAGGTACTCATGTACGAGAGACCAGGCTTCTGGGCATGCACCAAGCAAGGTAATAAGACGTGGACGCTGCAGTTTACTAAGAACTTGAACCTGCACCATCCAAACAAAACTTGAGTAAATTGGTACATGACACAAGGCTGTAATAAATCTAGTAAAGAAAATGGAAGCATATACCATGTCAGTATAGCTACGGATAAGGCAGACGAGAAAGATAAACGTGATAAGCACTCCAAGAATGCACACAGCTTTAGAAGTGAAATAAGCCTTTTAAAGAGCATTAAAAAAATTATAGGACAGAGTGCATAAGATGCCCCTAAAGGCTTAGTATAACAGCCAAATCTAATCTCATAAACCCCACGCCCACCCAAACCCCATGCCCCCTCTCCCAAAATAAAAGAATATAAAGAATTCATTAGACAAAGACATGCTTGAAGTGTTGCAATGTTTTATCATGTACAAAAACCTCTAATTACAAATCCAGGCATAATGTTTTATCATGAACACCACCAAGGAATCAAGATTTTATTAACTTAAAGGGAGTGGGCACTTTTGAGGTTCAATGAGTAGAGTTATCAAGACAACATGATCAGAGATACGGTTGAAATTTGGACTAGCTAGTAAAACCTCCTGTATAAACACAAACTATTAAGCACCTCAAAGGAAACAACAGCTAGTATTACACATATCCGAATGCATAAACTGAACAGGAAACTTAAAAAGAAAAGGCTGCAGAATGAAAGCATCAGAATATCTCAATGCTATAGATATTGGAACAGCAGAGTGCTTGTGCGCGTGCACATGCACAAGAACATGCATGCGCACGCGCGTGTGAGAGAGAGAGAGAAGGAGATGCCTACCTCTTCCCTTGCATGTTATGAGATGCAGCTTTTTATCACAACAGTTCTACCCAGCATTTCCCCCTTGTATACACAACCATATTCACTCTGCCCAATTTTGAAACTTTCAAAGAAATCACAAGTTGCGGATTGGACTTCTGATAATGAATATTCAACAAAACTAGACATATCTTCATTAAGACCACCAACAAACCCAATACATCTTGCAGCTCCAGTTTTCCCCCGCCCTTTCAACCGTTCAAGCCAACTAAGAGCTTCCGCTTGGTGTCTCTGAATCTGCTGCTTTTCCTGCCTAAGGTTAGCAATTGATGCTTCAATGACATGTAACTCTCCAGCCGCTTCATCATGCCTATGGCTAGCTTCTTGAGCACGACTGTCTGGAAGAGCAACATTTCTTATGGTCTCCTGGAGCTTTTTAACTATCTCTTCTCTATCTTTCAAGAGCTGCTGTTGCTTCTGCATCACAGTTCTTATTGATCCTCAGCTTCATTTCTAAGTTTAGCCTCATGTGCATATGCAGACTCAATTACTTTCACCTAAATAAAACAGGCAGAATTTTTCTCACCATCTCTTCACATGATAAAAGAGTAACAGCATACAATAAGTAGAGTGAGTTGGACTTCTTATGCTAATAGGATCAAACAAATGAATACCAAAATTATTGGCCATGCGTTTGTGAAAACATTCATAGGATGATCGAACAAAACTGTCTGAGGAAAAACCAATAACCATTATCTTTAAACACCACAAGTTTATCTGCACAAAAGACATCTACAAATTTATATTATAGTTTACCCCATTTTCCTCTCACTGCTTCCCAATTCAGACAATAAATGATTTTTTTTGCTTGAATCAAGCCAAATATTCCCAAAATCCTAAATGATAATCAAAGCAGAGAAAATGAACACTGACAGCTACCCAGGGGGCAAAACACAAAAGAAAAAAGATAGGTTGACGGGAAGGTTAAAAGCACCTTGCTGATCACTTCGATAGCTTCTGTTTCCAGCTTTTTGTGCTTCATTAACTCCCTAAGTGCTTCCTTCTTCATTGCCTCAACTTGCATCCATGATTCTTGAAACTCATTATGCAAAATCTCTTCGTTGGCCTTCATGTCAGAATCTAAAGAAACCCTTCTTTCAGAATAGGAATATCCAGAGCAACTGCTAGTACTTGTAGGACTAAACAAACTGCCAGAATGTTGGGGAAGATATATGCTGGGAGAACCAGTCAAAGCCACTTGTGGAGAAACTGATTCATCTAGAAGCCAGTCTGTAACTTTGCTGCAACTATCGCTCGAACTAGATGTGCAACGAGGACTTTCTGGGAATGCCGATACCAATGGTCTTATACTTTCTTGACTAGTTTGCTTTGACCTACTTTGCTTTGACTTTGACTAGTTTTGACCAGAGTTTGTGTGGATGGATGATTGCTTAATTGGATGAATGAATGGATGGATGATTCGTGATTATTTTATGTCTGGATGACCGGGACATGTATGACTTTTTGGTTTTTATCAAGACTAACATTGTCTTGTGAATGCAGATTATACAGAAAGGATCATGTCTTCATCTACTTATGAGATATTGTTTTTATCTAATAATATTTGTTGTAGAATATATTTCCAATTCTACAGGATCCATTTATTATTTTCAAACTAGGGGAGAATTGTTTGAAAGATAATAGAGAACAGATTCCAGATATATAAATGTTATTATTGTCGTAGTGTTTTGTTGCAGGAAATAAAATCTCAAGGGAGATACAATCTAAAATCTGCAGGATCGTTTTGTCATCATCAAAAAGGGGGAGATTGTTAGATGAAGATCTATCAATGATTTTAAAGATGACAAAACTCTACAACAAAAGGACAAACTCTGTAAGATGACATGGAGACCAGTTGTTAACTGTGACCAGATTTTTATCATCTGAAGAATTGATAGATCTTGTATGATCTGAGAATTATCAGATCTTATCATCTGAAGGTAGTTAGATCTTTAAGATCTGAAGATATCAGACACGTATCGTCTAGGAGTTAGATTTGGTAAAATCTGAGAAGACGGATTTACGACGACTGTTTAAGTAAGATGATATTCTTACGACTCTGATGCTCGTGGATTTCAGACAGCATATTTGTGAATCAACAAGAATGATTATTTTCGAGAATACGAAGTTATTATTGGCATATTGGATTCTCTGAAGATTGGGTAAATATGGCAAGCATTTACTTATGGAAATCAAGATCCTGATTGTATGGCGACTAGGATTGATGGATTCTTTACACTATCCAAAGATAGCTTGATATATTCCCGATTTTGTCCTTTGGAAGTGCCAACGGTCGTATTGGCATGAACGAGTATTTAAGGGAGATATTTCAAGCTGCTCAGAAAGGAAGAGACAAACATAAACAACAGTGACGAGAGTCAATTTCATAAGTTTAGAACTGCTCATTTATTGTGCTTACATTGAAAACAAAAGAGTGTTACATATATTTACTTTGTGAGAGCAAAAGACTCGGAGTAATCTTAAAGCTGATTTGTAACTCTTTTGATTTATAGTGGAATCCAGCCGATAGGCTGTTAGCCGAGAGCGTGGACGTAGGATTGAGCTAAGCCGAACCACTATAAACCTTGTGTCTTTGATCTTCTCTCTTTACTCTCTGTGTGTGCTTATTGTTCTTCGTATATTACTCACGTATCACGCTTCACACGTTATGTTTTATATACTTCCACAAAAGATTTTAAAATCACCTAGTCACCCCCTCTAAGTGATCGCATCAGATCCTTCAATAATAATCTGCTCAATTTGTAGTGTGTAGGATGAAGCCATCAATATGCAAAGTTTTCGTAACTTCTTTTCATGATCTGAGCGCAGAAAGCAAGATCAAGCATGATCCAATTATCCTAACGTTATCAGTTTATGTATTACCTAAAAGTTGTGAGAATATGAGTTTGTACTCTTATTCTGTGCTAAAGATTAGAGATAGTAAATGGGTCAAAGACCCATATTTTAACCCATATTTGATAATATGGGTCATAAACAGGTTAGCTTAAAAAGTTAGTTGAGTCTTAAATGAATCACTTAACAACCTCATGGGTCTTAAATGGGTTCTAAACGAGTCATAAATGGGTTACCTAATTAATTTTAAGTAATATTAACAAATCATTTTAAATATTATTAACAAATCATTTTTAGACTATGAAAATTTTGATATTCTAATTATTTTATTTTCCATTTTATTTTCGTTTTTTCTTTCCTTTTATTTTCTTTCCTTTTTCCCTCTTTCTAAGTTGGTCACTAGCCAAGAGGTGAAGGATGAGCTCACCAACTCCGGTCACTAGAAGAGGAAAAAGCAAAAAATGAAAAAATATATATATATTTTTAAAATTTTAAAATTTCAAAAAAATAGAAAAATTATCAAAAAAAATCGTGTTGCATATATTTATTTTAACAATACATTTTTTTTAAAAATCACCAAGCAAATTTTCTTAGACTTGGTTAAATATGGAAGTATTTTAACAATTCGGGTCAGGTCGGGTATGGGTCATTATATTTATACTACATAAATATGAGTCAAAACAAGTTAAATGGGTCAAATATGGTCCGACCCATATTTGACCCAACCCACCCGTTTGATGCCCCTACTAAAGATATATATTTTTTCCTTAAAAATCATCTGTACCAGTTTTATGTAAGTTCTTATTTTTGTGCTACTTGTGAAATTTGAATTCATAGGCTTAGGAGTCAACATAAAATGTCTGTCCAAAATTAATTAGGTATTCATGCGTGAGCCCAAAACTCTAAGTTTTACCAAAAAAACTTAAAATATTGGTTCTCGAATCCCGATGTTCAGGATTGCTTTAAAATCATATTTATATGAATTGAAAATTTTTAATTAGTCTTATTTATTTATTTTTTCCCTTCCTTTTTTCTTTTTCTTTCACTTTTTTCTATCTTCTTTTTTATCCTTTCTTTCTCAGACGATAACTATTGACAATACTAGCCACAAGCAAGGGACAAGCTTGCCACGCTTGAGTGAGGCTGGTCGGCGAGCTCATTTCTCATTTGTGACTGGCCATCGGTCGAGGAAGAAGAGAAAAAGAAAAAAAGTTAAATTTAAAATAATTTGAGAATTGTTTTTTGGTCTGAGATATAGTCAAGATAGTTTGAAATCATTTTTCAATTAAATTCCAACTACTAGAGATTATGTTGCGAGAAAGATTATATTTCATAAATCTGCAAAGGTCCTTTTCTAAGTCTAAAAGTACAAGTCTGGGTTGAGCTGTGCAAAGGCTTACATGGTTCATTCTTTTCTAATGTTAGGTTTAAACGTAAGTTTTCCTTTAATAGAACTAGAAATAAAATTTTAATCTTCAACGAGTTGATTGAATAATTGAACGCCCATACAGCATATCATATAGTTAGTCACGAAGTCCCCATTTAAATTAACTTTGAGGGATTACGTCCACCAACGGCCTATTGATGGAGTCTTAATTAATCCACGTGGATGAGACGACTTTGGTTGCATTCATAGGTTTTAATTAAGTAAAACTTTGAATCCGTTGGTAAAGAATCAAAACAAATATATGTAAAAAAGAAAATCCTATTTATTGTTTAAAAAAATCTGCTATAAATATTCTAAACCAGTTTCTGAAAAAAAAAATGATCATTTTCGATCACATATCACCAAACAAAAGGAAACTAATCGTTTTCTGAAAAAAATGATTTTCCGAAAAGCATTTTTCTCTCATGAAGTTTTCTCCGAAACAAACGCATCCTTAGTTTCTTTACGCATTAGCTATTCCATGTGAAAATTTGATGTACAACTAAAGAGATCTCTGAATTAGTACAGTAACTTTTTTTTGTGATAAATATTCACTGCGGCCACCATTTGTTATCCAGGATTAATCCATTTAACATTTGTTCATCTCACATATAATTTACTGCACAGGGTCCAATTCCAAAATCAGAGCATCACCTCCCTCCCTTTGTACTTCATAAAGAATTATAAAGAGCTACTAATGCTAGCGACCACTTGAGGGGGGTCACCCCCATAAAAAAGGCATACACTTCATTTCACATCTTATTACAATAGAAGTTATTCCGCCCACAGGAAAATAATTGATACTCCTTAAAATTGATATACTGATTTTATTTAGACATCGAATTATTCCATTTTTTTAGGAGAAGAATCTGCATATGGCTGCTTATGACTGGAGATTATCTTTCTAGAATACAGAGGTAGTCTACTCTACTTTGTTTATCAAGTGTTATCTCACTATTTCCATGGGATTTGGGAGTATTATCATTGTATCATCATCTCCTAGTCCTGTATTGCCCGGAAAAACAATCAACACATGATATAATTTGCTCATCAGTCGTTGCTAATGCACATAATGTTGTTACTTAACAGAGCATAAGAATTTGGACAGATCGATTGCATAAATAAAATCCTTCTCCTGAAATTTGACTGAAGCTGATTCAGCGAAGCAAGGCATTATCGTAAGAAAGTTATCAAACTACTTTGGTTTGGTGCAGTATGATTGCTTATTAGATTTCTATGGTTTCAAGTACATGTCCATCGAGCAAGAGCCAAAGATAGCCGTCTGCGTCTCCTGTTGTCCAATTCGAGAAGCACTGAGTTTTTGTCTTACTTAGCAAAGTGTAGAACAAGAAGTTATTGAAGTTGGTCAGATTCGAAGATACATAACTGGATGTTCTGAAGATTAGAGATCGAGCTCTCAGCAGATTAAAGAGTACAATAGAGCTCATGTATCTGACCAACGGGTGCAGGAAAGTGGTGGTGGTTCCTCACTCGATGGGAGTCCTCTATTTCCTTCACTTTCTGAAAAGGGTCGAAGCGCCTCGTCCTATGGGGGGCAATGGCAGACCTGGTTGGTGTGCCAAGCATATTAAAGCAATTATGAAGAATATCGGTCCCCCATTTCTCGGCGTTCCGAAGGCAGTTAGTAACTTACTCTTCTCCGAGGGCAAATCGGAGCCGTTCGTGGAGGCGACAGTAGAGGTGGAAGAAGCGGCGTGGTGGGAAGTGAGCGAAGGCGTGGACGAGCTTGCTAGATCCAGACCACGAATAGGAGGCACGCCAATGGAAAATCAAAGGTGCCAATGATGTTTCCAGTGGCGACGACGAAGGCGGAGGCAACGGCATCATCCTTGTCGGAAGCACAAAGGGGTCGCAAAAGGGAGGGAGGGAGCTGAGCGAAAGGAAGGAGAGAGCCGAATGAAAAGAGCGAGCGCGGAGTTTTGGTTCAAAAGAGGGAGAGGGAGTGAACAGTAGAGGGACGGTGAGAAAACAGAAACGGAGAATAATGGCGTTATGAGGAGAGACGGACGGGAGTGATATCTGACACGGTGGGGCCGACCTCCACGTGTTTCGTTTTGATTGGTCTGAATTACGGTGACGTGGGGAGCCAATCCTACCTAATATTTTCTCAACGACGACTTCTTGACAACGCTTGTCATTCCATAAATATCATCAAGGGGTAAAAAAAAAAACACAAGGAAAATGTGGAAAATTTGAAGAAGGAAAATTGCGATTGGGTATGTTTTCACTAGTGCTACTTTTTGGTTTTTTTAGTAAATAATCCTCGTTGATAGTAATCTGCTCAATTTGTAGCATATAGGATGGAGCCATCATTATCCAAATTTTCGTTAAGTCTTTTCATGATATAAGTTTATGAGCGCAAAGAGCAAGATCAAGCGGTGATCCAATTATCCTAACATTATTGGTTTATGTATCATCCGAAAGTTATCAGAACGTGAGTTTGTACGCTTATTTGTGCTAAAGAAATCCAACTTGTTTCCTTGTTTTTATTTTTGTGCTCCTTCTGAAATTTGAATTCAACAGCTTAGGAGTTAATTGAAAATTTCTTTTCGAAATATAGTTAGGTATTAATATATGGAGCCAAAGCTCTACACTCGAGCACAAACACTTAAACATTGGTTCTCAGTTCTCTTCATTTAGGACTACTTTAAAAATAATTTTAAAAATTTCTTTCCTTTTTTCCCCTTTTCCCTCTCCTTTCTCATTCGATGGCCAATGACGGCACTAGCCACAAGCTAGGGATGAGCTCGTCAACCTTGGGCAAGGTTGGTCGACAAGCTCGTCCCTCACCTATGGCTAGCCATCAGTTGAGAAATAGAAAACGTGAATTATTTAAAAATTAGAATTCCTTTTATTTGATATGTAGTCATGAGATTGAAATCATTTCCCAATTAAATTTCAAATACTATAAAACATTTCAATCAAATATCACCAAACAAAAGAAAGTTAATCATTTTATGAAAAATTGATTTCCTAAGGCATTTTTCTTTCATGAAGTTTTCCCCAAACAAACTTACCCTCAGTTTCCTTATTCATTTGCTATTTCATTTGAGAATTTGATGTACAACTAAAGAGATCTCTGAATTAGTACAACTAAAGAGATCTCTGAATTAGTACAACTAATCCTAATGACGTAGATGTATTTTCTCTCTCTTCTCCTTTTTACGAAGAGTCGAGTGTCATTTCATTGGGCAAATGAAAATACCATTTGGTTTCCTCTGAGACTATTTGGTAAAATCAAGTTCATACTAAGGCTCCGTTCGTTTCATGGAAAATATTCTTCCGGAAAATATTTTCCGGAAATTGTGATGTTCGGGGGCGGAAAATAATTTGTCAAGGAAAATGTTTTCCAATCAATGGAAAATATCCTTCTTAAAATGAAGAAAATATTTTCCTTCCAAAAAGAAAGGAAAATATTTTCCAAGATCTGTAACAGCCCCCTCCTCCTCTCTCTCTCTCCCCACCCCGAATTCCTCTTTCTCTCCCTCTCCCTCTTCTCTCGACATTTCTCTCTCTCTTTCTCTTTCTGTCTCTCTCTCTCTCTCCTCAGCCGAACTGGTCCCCCCTCTCTCTTTCTCTCTGACATTTCTCCACTGAACAGCGGAAAATATTTTTCGATCTATTTTTTTAAGTTTCAAGCAAACACTAGAAAATATTGTCATTTTCTGGGAAGATGACTTCCTGGAAAATATTTTTTAGAGATGCTATATTTTCCGTGAAATGAACGGAGCCTAAGACTGCGTTTAGATTCTTCATTGCCTTGCGCTAAAGTTCACTTTTTCTTTCTCACTTTCCATCGCATCCGCGCGACCCTTCTTTTAAGTCTTGTTAGCCCCAAGTTGTCGTCTCCTCGGAACGCAATATTCAAGAAGTAAAAGTGACATTCCCACTCACTTTCTGAACTCAGGAAATTGCCCAGAACTGGTGTGTGGGGACATTCATTTGGAGGGGAGGAAAGGAGGAAAGTTCCGAAAGGAACGCAGGTTTCGGGAAAATGCGCACAATCAATTTCGAATAGCAGCTCTAATATTACTTCCGCGGTTTAAGCGCAAAGAAGACGAAAGTCAAAAAGAAATTCTGACAAATAGATGTGGACGCAGGCACAATTTCTACTTTACCATTGCGTGATAGTGCCTGTGCCTGTGTGTGTGATAGCGGAGGGAAGGAGGAAAGTTCCGAAAGGAACGCAGTAGGAAGGAACGCAGGATCCGGGAAAATGCGCACAATCAAATCTCGAATAGTGGTTTTCGCGTTTTAAGCGCAAGGAAGACGAAAGTCAAAAAGAAACTCTGACAAATAGATGAGGACGCAGGCACAATCTCGACTTTACCTGTTTGTGATAGTGCCGTGCGTGTGGGGCTCCCTTCTGATTTAAGTCATACTTTCTTTGGCCTTCTTTCCATTGCGAGTCGTCCTCTACGAACAAACTGATATATAGAGGAGACCTAGCGCTTGGAACCCCCATCGGATAGTAAACATTCTTGAAGCACATCATTCACCAGCTCTTTTGATGGCTGCTTCTTCGAATCTGAACAGGAATTACCATGTGTTCCTCAGTTTCAGAGGCACGGATGTTCGCAAGAACTTCCTCAGTCATCTCTATGCAGCTCTGGACGAGAAAGGAATACACACTTTTGTGGATAGCGAGGAGCTCAGGAAAGGAGAGCAAATATCGCCGGCGCTCATGAGGGCAATCGAGGAATCACGCGTCGCGATCATCATTTTCTCCAAGGACTATGCTTCCTCACCGTGGTGTTTAGAAGAGGTCGTGAAAATCATGGAGTGCCATAAGCAGATGGGCCTGATTGTGTTCCCGGTGTTCTACAAAGTGGAGCCGAGAGAAGTGAGAAGGGGCTGAAAGAGTTATAAGAAAGCTATGGCTAAGCATAAGTCCAAGTTTGGGAAAAAATCGGAAAAAGTGAGGAGATGGGAGATGGCTCTCTCTGATGCCGGTAGCTTGTCCGGGTGGATTTTGAATGAGAGGTACGCCAAAATGTGACGCAGTGCTTGGCCATTGTTAGCTCGTGGTTGTTTTTTAGATAGCAAATCTTACGTTCTTTTTTGAATCTTTGGATTAGATATACAATGTGGAGATATACTGGATAGTAGACAAAATAGTTAAATGACCAAAAGTTCAAGCTAGCAGATTCTTTGAATTCGATTCTTCCTGAGTAGAAGATAGTGAGAAATCTATCTTAGAATCAGTGTAGTTCGTGGTACCCGGGTCATTGTTGTCTTCAGATGTGGGTTCTCTGCAAGTTTCCTTGCTCAGATGTTGCCGCAGGTTCACCCAAATATGTTATTTCTTTTCGTCTTATTATATGCTAATCTTCTTATGATAGTTTCCAAGTTATGTTAGAGCTACAATTGCTGCCATGGCTTTAAAATGCTCAAACATGTTTTTCTTTCCTTTTGAGTGCTTATCAGTGATGAAGTGGAGCTCATCCGACTCATCGTAAAGGAACTATCAATTCATCTCAACTACACACCCTTAGATGTCGCTAAGTATCCGGTCAGAGTAGATTCACGAGTTCAACAACTTGTATCTTTGTCAGAGAAAGAGTTGGGTGATGATGATGTTCTCATGATAGGTCTATGGGGACATGGAGGCATAGGCAAGACAGCGATTGCTAAAGCTCTATATAATGCTATTGAGAGAAAATTTCAGGGTTCTAGTTTTTTGGCGCGAGTTAGAGAAACTTCGAACCAAAGCAATGGTCTAGTCATTTTGCAACAAAAGCTTCTATCGCAGATCCTATATCATAAAATTATATCAGTCTATAGTGTTGACGGAGGAATCAATTTGATACGGGAAAGATTACGTTGTAAGAAGATTCTCTTGGTTCTTGATGATGTTGATCAGATGGATCAGTTCAATTCATTGGCTGGAAAACGAGATTGGTTTGGTAAAGGAAGCATAATCGTTGTCACTATGAGAGATAAACATTTGCTAACTTCTCATGGCATAAATTGTGAGTATGAAGTTCAAAGTTTAGGATACGAAGAAGCACTGGACCTTTTTGGTCGGCATGCTTTTCCAAATGGCAAGAGAGTTGAAATAAGAAGGCATCTCATAAATAGAGCACTGCGATATGCTAACGGCCTTCCGTTAGCCCTCGAAGTGTTGGGTTCGTTCTTATATGGAAGGAATGAATCTGCATGGGAAAATGCATTGGAAAAAATCTCAAAAAGTCCCGACCAGACTATTAATCGAGTTCTCAAAATAAGCTTCGATGGATTGGATGACAATGAGAAGGAGATTTTTCTCGATATTGCTTGTTTCTTTAAGGGGAAACCTATAGGATACATTGAGGAAGTTCTTGACAGCTGCGATTTCGACACAACCATAGGGGTAGAAATTCTCATAGAGAGATCCTTGATAAAAAATGAGAAGGGGACCCTGCAAATGCATGATTTGGTTCAATTGATGGGTAAGGACATTGTTGATCGGCAATGTCGTGATGATTTTGGAAAACGCAGTAGAATATGGCTTTTCGAAGATTTTATAGATATTTTGTACGAAAATATGGTAAAAGTTATTTATTCAATTTTACTATGTCTCTGTTTTTACGTAACTCTAATTTGAAGGCAAATTTCAATGAAATTTTCGTGTGATGACTAAATTTCCTTTATTATGGTATAGGAGAAGAATGCAGTAAAGGCCATAGTATTGAACCCGCGTGCACCTGAAGAGTTAATTATTAGTCCTGATGCTTTCGCAAACATGAAAAAGTTGAGAATTCTCATTTTGCTTGAAGTGCATATCTCTTCACCAGGTCCTATACGTCTTCCTAACGAGCTAAGATGGCTCAAATGACCCAATGCCCTGGATCTAGAATTCAGCTCTGGTCCAAAGAAACTCGTGAGTCTCGATGTTCATAACAGTCCTACCAAACAATTTGGAGGCGAGTTTCAGGTAAGCCCTCGTGATGATTAGCTTTCCATTTTTATAGCTACAAAAATATTTTCCTTGTCTTAATGACTGCACTAGCATGTTTTTGCAGAATCTTAGAAAGCTGCAGTCCATCTATTTCCAAGGTTGCGAATTCTTGGCTAGTATTCCAGACCTTTCATCGGTTCCAAATCTCGAGATATTGTGTCTCGATGGGTACAAAAGCTTAATGGAGGTTCACCAATCAGTCGGATACCTTGAAAAGCTAAAAAAATTTGTCAATGTATGGGTGCTCTAATCTTAGTGAATTTCCTAGTACACTCAAGGCAAAACCTCTAAAAGTCCTTGATCTCAATGGTTGTTCTAAACTTGAAAAGTTCCCTGATTTATCAGTAATGATGGAACATCTAATATCTCTTCTTCTGGGAGAGACAGCCATTAAAGAACTCCCTGCATCAATTGAAAATCTTGTTTCCGTGAAGTATATAGATTTAGATTATTGCAAAAATCTGGCAACACTTCCATCAAGCGTTTATAAGTTGAAAAATCTGGAGTCTTTGGATCTCCAATATTGCTCCAATTTTGTCACGTTTCCAAAGAACTCGTATGATTCAATTGACCCTGATGGCGATTTGGGATTTCAAAATCTGGAAGAGCTATGGCTTGATGGCTGCAATCTATCAGACGTGGAGTTCCTCGAGAGTTCTTCTAGTTTTCCCAAATTGGCGAACCTCGGTCTCTCAGGTAACAAGTTTAACCATCTGCCGACATGGATCGGCAATTGTGATTATTGGAAAGGTTTGTTTGCTCTTGAACGCAAGCAATTACGAGAGATTCCTCGGCTTCCATCAAGTATGGGCATCACAGAAGCGAATAGTTGTAATTTTCTGCATAAACTCCCAAAATCGTCTAGGCTGCCCTCCGACTGCCTTGAACTTGACTCGTCATCATGGCGCCATTTGGCCGATTTTTCACCACTAGAGGTCAGACTCTCTCTCTCTCTCTCTCTCACTAACTAACTTTGAATGCTTGATGTGCGTACTGACTGTATGACAGAAAGTCCCAAAGACGAGGAGATTTAAAATTTGCCTACGTGGAAGAGAGATGCCAGAATGGATTCTCCACTGTAAAGAGGGATCCATATCTTTCATGGTTCCCCGGGACTTGTATGACAAGTTCCTAGGACTAGCACTCTGTGCTGTTCTTTGCCCGAAGGAAGGAAAAGAGTCCATAGGCGGATGGGGGTTCGAACTATCTATGAATGGTGGACAGGTGTTGAACGATGGGATAGGATCCCATCGGTTGGAATCCGATCATGTGTTGCTATTTTACCTCTCACGCAGTAGTCTGGATAGAGTAGAGGAGCTTATGCGAGATGATTGGAGCCATTTCCAAGTTCGCTTCATACAGTGGGACGCAAGCATGAAGAAGTGTGGATTTCGTCTAATATGCGAGAAACAGGAGGATGATCTGAGGTTCTGTACTCCAACACCATTAGCAGATGCAAACGAAACTGGAAATCTCAAAGAAAAGAGACATAAAAAAAAACAATTTTCAGTAGACTCGGAGGAAGAAGATAGTCCAGTGAAACGGGACTCAACAAAGAAGATGAGATGGTCCGAACAGGGCAAGACTATGGGTTCGCAAAACATGCCCGTCTCGTTGGACTTATTTAGGTAGTGATTCTAGGTGATCTTGATTCCAACGCCTCTTGGCTTTTTCCCTTTCTTCGTCTCTACTAGAAATTTGTAAATGTCTGCTCCTTCGATCAGAATTCGATATCACTATGAAGTAGTGGTTTAGCATCATGCCACCATCATGATTGAGAAAATTCTTATTCTTTTTCCTCTGTTTCCTTATGATTTGCGATGCGGACTGCCATTAATCGAAAATTAAGTGGATGCTTGTTGAATGGCCATGGTTTGCTAAGTTGCTTCGTGTAATTTATCACATGGTCCTTTGTCGCCTCTCTTAATCCTATTAATGATGCCAATACTTCATAAGCTAAAATTCTGGGATAGTGAGTTTTGCTTGATCTTGCATAAATCTATATCTTCAAGAAAGATAAATTATCTTATCCAAGATCAAAGGGTCAATACGGGGCAAATTAGTTGATTCCTCTGTTGTTAATAAGCAGATTACATTGGATA
Organism: Melaleuca alternifolia; assembly: GCA_019926035.1. NCBI lineage: Eukaryota > Viridiplantae > Streptophyta > Magnoliopsida > Myrtales > Myrtaceae > Melaleuca > Melaleuca alternifolia. Next base: position 53,076 of record JAGKPW010000346.1, read on the forward strand.
GGTACAAAGGGAGAGCTTTAGCTTCAAAACCTTGCATTCACCCCCGGTTTTTCTCTCTAGCCAAGGTTGATGGGTAACACTAATGCACTTGTGATGGCAATATTGGAAGATAACAACTTTATCAACCCCTTGTATACCAAAAGTGCTGAAGCGTGAAAGCTGGAGCTTACCCCGAATTTTGAGTATTTTCAAAGCAAAACTTTACATCCAAATCTTTGAAATTGCAATACCAAACATAAAAATTTTGCTCAAGAGCCTTTGAATGCCCAAAACAGCTTAATTCAAGATGATTGAATCCTCGAATTTTCTTTCAACAGACAAATTGAATGGGATTGAAATAGACAATAAATCTGGAACAACGGTACAACTTTGAAGGAGTTTTCATCAAGTCAAATAATAACTTGGAATGAATTTGTTCAAGGGGTATCGATTCATGATGTTCTATTGTCTCAATCCTAATAGCACAAGTGTTGGACTTCTAATTTTTTTACTTATGGTGCTTTTTCTCCTTTTCAAGAGTTGAGTTACATGTCATTTCAAGCAACATTTTGAGGATTTCTCCGAGAACGTCGGTAAGTCAAGTTCATACAAGGCTTGCTCTTATACTCTTCTTCTGCTTACACTAAAATTCATTCTCTTTCTTCTTCCCTCGCCCTTTGTTTAAGTCCTAGACGACCCAAAGTTGTATGGTTTAAAGCGCCAAATTCAAAAAAGAAGAAGTGATGTCGCCAGTTACCTTTCTGAATCCTACAGGCCCTTAGGCTAAACATTAGGATTAGTATGGTCTCTACACATGTGATCTCCTCACAATATGAGGAGATGTGAGCTGTCAAATGTTCCTTACTAAAACTGTTTAAGGGTTCATATACATATAAGCCAACAACCGGCAATGTGTTTCAATATCTGGTTTATTCGATACTAACATGAGTTCATCTAAAATTAAATTCGCCAGACATGACCAAATTCTGATACAGAGCATCACCCCCTTCTCCTCCTCTTCTTTTTCTCCCTAGATAAATAATAGGGAAGCTACTGACACTGGCAAACCTCTTTTGAAGTGCCAACCTGTTGAGGACATATACTTCATTTCGCATTTTATTGCAGTGGGAAGTGAAAGAGCTAGTGCGTACACCTAGAAAGGGGGTTGAATAGGTGTTCTTGCAATATAGTGTGGAATTTAAAAATTTGCAAGATATAACAAATAGAATTTAAGAACAGAAAGTAAAGAGGAAAAGAAGACACTCGATTATAATGGTTCGGCTTTTGATTAAGCATACGTCCACTCTCGGTCTAACAGCCAATGGGCTGGAATTTACTAAGTTTCAAAAGAGATTACAAGATAATGAACGACTCTGCTGAGCAGTGAAAATGATCTCTTTTGAGTGTATCGTATGCACTGTAAACTGAAGAGCTCAAGCTTAGAATTTTTCTCGTTCTTCCCGCATTCCTTTCCACCAAGAGATAAGTCCCTTAAGTACTTTTTTGGCCTTGGTGACCATTGCCACTTGCCAAAGAGGTTCTCCCAATCAAACCGTTGGAGAGAATCGATCAAGGGATCTCGAGCTGTTTTTGGAAACAAAGGAGAGAGGGTGTAGATCCTGATCGCCCATACAATCAGTATCTTTACCTTCCAAGTATGAGACGCTCTTCAAAATACTTATCTTCCAGTCGATCGAAACATTCCATAAATAACATGATATTCAACCGAAGATATAACCCATCCATCTATCCAAATATAAATCGCTTCGTGGAATAATATGACCGAGATAAAGATTCAGAATAATCATCATTCAGATTTGGCAATCAATGCTTAATAAGAGAGATGTGAGTAATTAACTCACTTCAAGAGATGACCTGTTCCAGAACATACAGAGATTCATTAGACGATGCATGTTCTGCCAGACGATATACGTTCTGCCATATACCAGACGATACATATTCTGTCATCCATCAGACGAAACATGTTCTGTCGAACTATATATTCTGCCAGAATAAAAAAACAACTTCTGCGTCTATCCTTTATGTTTTGTCAACTTCAAAACTAAGAGAAGAGATTCTCCAACAATCTCCCCCTTTTTGAAGATGACAAAACAACCCTACAGTTTTGAGGATTAGTTTAAGCAAACACCTGCAGCAAATATGATATCATCTATGACCTGAGAAACATGTTAGTCATTGATCAAGCCAAGCAGTTCAAGACTTCAGAATAAGTATATCACAATAGAGATAATAGCCAAACTCCCCCTAGAACAGAGAACTAAACTTAGCAAAGTTCAAAAGACATAACTACCAAAGTCAAAAGACATTAAGAGCCAGAATAAGATATTTTTAAAACCAAGTTAAAACAAAACTGCTCATTCTCCCCCTTTTTGACATCGAAAAAAGAACTAAGGGGCAAGAGATCGAACAATTTTGAAGGAGTCAAACGCCAGCACTGACTTCTCCAATCGCGCAAGGCCTTGTTGCAACTCATTTTAAACCTTGTGAAGATCACCCTGAGTGACTACTTGAGCAAGACGATGATCAACCAGTGTCTTAAACTCAGTAAAGTCTTTGATAAAACTTGATTGATTCGAGTGAAGGTCGGATAGAGCTTGCAGGATCTAAGAGAGCAAGGCAAAGGTTGTAGTGCCGATGGCAGTAGAGGGCAAAGGAGGCTCAGTTGTGAATGTAGGAATTTCTAAGGAAGGAATTGCTGAAGAAATTTTGGTTGGAGGAGTGGGAGAAGGAATCCCTGAGGATGGAATTTCTGTAACAGGAATGGTTGTAGATGATGCAATAGGAG
>JAGKPW010000347.1:0-79728 GCA_019926035.1 Melaleuca alternifolia
TCTACTGCACCGTCATTTGAGGACGATAAGGAGATGAGTTCATATGCCGAATCTTAAATTCACTAAACAAACCATCAACGAGCTTATTGTTCAGATTGGTTCCATTATCAGTGATGATGGCTTCAGGAACGCCGTATCGAGCAATGATGTCACGTCGTATGAACCTCACTACATTTCGAGCAGTGACATTTGCATAGGAAGTCGCCTCAATCCATTTAGAAAAATAGTCGATATAGTCGATCGCAACTAAGATGAATCGATGACCATTCGATGCCTTCGGATTGATTGGGCCAATAACATCTATCCCCCACATTTAGAAAGGCCAGGGTTCAGACAGTTGATACAGCTCATTTGGGGGAACATTTATCTTATCCCCATAAATCTGACATTGATGACAACTCCGCACATGTTTGATGCAGTCACTCTCCAAAGTTAGCCAATAATAACCCAATCTCATGATCTTTTTGGCTAGCATATGGCCATTCATGTGTGGACCACACATCCCTTCATGTATTTCCTGCATGATCTGCGTTGCTTCAGCTGCATCTACACATCTCAAAAGCACTGAATCATGAGATCTTTTGTATAGATTTTTGCCGCTAACAAAGAATTTCGAAGCCATCTTCATTATGTATTTCCTATCGGCAGGACCACTCTCATCAGGAAACTCTCGACTTCTGATGTAGTTCATGATATCATGATTCCATGGCTTCCCATCAAGTTCTTCAGTTATGATCATGCAGTGGGCTGGTTTTTCCAGGACATCAATTTTTAAAGGCTCTACCTCCATTCCATCATTGACTCGTAGCATGGACGATAACGTAGCCAAAGCATCAGCGAACTGATTATGAGTCCGGGATAAGTATTCAAATGTGATCTCATCAAACTCCTCCATTAATTCCTCAAGATACTTGTGATACAGAAGCAATTTCGCATCCCGTGTTTTCCATTCACCAACTGTTTGAAGGATGATCAACGCAGAATCACCAAATACTTTGAGTTTATTAATCTTCATTTCAATCGCTGCCTGAAGACCGAGAATGCATGCTTCGTACTCGGCGATGTTATTGGTGCATGGGAACACCAACTTTGCTGCGACTGGATAGTGTTGTCCAGTTGGAGAGATCAATACCGCCCCAGTCCCTGAGCCAGACAAATTTACCGCCCCGTCAAAAAACATGGTCCACCTATCTTCGTCAATGGACAAGATACGATCATCCGGAGAACACTCATCCTCTTTAGTATGCTTGGGATTTTCAGCAAGTATGTCTGCAATAACACGACCTTTAACAGACTTTTGTGGCATGGTCTGCACGTCGAACTCAGAAACCAATATTTGCCATTTAGCCAATTTCCTAACCAAAGCTGGTCGGTCCAGTAAGTACTTGATGGGATCACTTTCAGTCACCAGGAATATCTTATAGTGCAATGTGTACTGTCGGAGTCGATGCAAGACCCAAACCAAAGCAGCACACGTTTTCTCCACCTCGGAATAATTCTGCTCTGATATAGTGAACTTTTTACTCAAGTAGTAAACAGCTCACTCCTTCCCATCCTCGGGTCCTTTCTGGGCTAACATCGCACCCAAAGACTCACTATTAATAGTGAGATAGAGAATCAAAGGGTGGCCCATTATTGGTGGAACTAGGACCGGAGGACGTGACAAGTATGATTTTAGCTTGTCAAATGCCTTCTGACAATCATCATCCCAGCGAATCAAGGCATCCTTCTTGAGAAGCTTAAAAAATGGCTTAGCAATTTCTGACAGATGAGAAATAAATAGAGCTATGTAATTTAATCTCCCCATGAGACTTCGAACCTCCTTGGCGGTCTTCGGGTGCGGTAATTCACAAATGGCCTTCACTTTTGAAGGGTCAATTTCAATTCCCTTATTACTCACCATGAACCCGAGTAATTTACCCAAAGTTACCCCGAATGTGCATTTTGCGGGGTTAAGTCGGAGTTTAAACTCTCGAAGTCGATCGAACAACTTCTTCAAAGTATCAATATGACTTTCTCCCTGCCGAGTCTTGGCGATCATGTCATCAACATAGACTTCGATTTCTTTATGCATCATGTCATGGAAAAGCGTGACCATAGCCCTTTGGTACGTTGCCCCTGCATTCTTGAGACCAAATGGCATTACTTTGTAGTGAAAGGTCCCCCATGGGGTGATGAATGCAGTTTTCACCTTATCCTCCTCTTTCATCCTGATCTGATTATATCCCGAAAAACCATCCATGAAAGAAAACAGTTCAAAGCCCGCAGTGCTATCCACCAGAACGTCGATGTGCGGCAAAGGAAATTCATCCTTAGGGCTAGCCTTATTCAAGTCGCGATAGTCGACGCAAACTCAAACTCGACCATCTTTCTTCATTACCGGCACAATGTTGGCTACCCAATCAGGGTAATGTGAGACTTCTATGAATCCAACCTTCAAGAGTTTCATCCCCTCCTCCTCAATTTTCTTTGATAATTCTGGCTTTGTCCTCCGCAACCTTTGCTTTTTAGGAGGCATGTGTGGATTCGTCGGCAGACTGTGTTCCACGATTGTTGGGTCAAGACCCGGCATATCCGCATAAGACCAAGCAAAGACATCTTGGTATTCCTTTAAAAGGGCGATGAGTCGCATGGTTTCTCCCTCGGGGAGATTTGCCCCAATTTTTATTTCTTTAATGTCTTCTGCGTCGCTCAAATTGATTGTGACAGTGTGTTCGGCTGTCAGGGATCTCGGCTTTTCATGCTGTTCCAGACTTCGTTGGATTCCGGCGGGATCTCCATCCGAATCATTTGGTCCTTCATCGCATTCCATAAGGTCCTTCCTGAAACATAAAGTAAACCAATCAGTAAAACAAAAAGGGTTAAATATTTTTTGAAAAATGATTTTTTTTTAAGATTTGGACAAAGAGAGCATGAGGAAGTCCAGGCCTCAGGATTCTCCTCGGGTCGTGTATTTTTTCACTGTTGGATATCATCACCGGACTGGTTTGGTGTACCCCGTCATGCCCTCGAAAATGGTGATTTTATTGAATAACTCTGAATGAATTACACTTATTGAAAAGAAATTGCAGAATGAAAGATTGAAAAATCCTAAGAAAGCAATAAATTAAAGGAATTCCCACGCAGGGGAGTAAAGCAAAAATAAATTACTCATGTGGGCTTGCACCCATTTCCTTTTCGGACTCATTTTCAATGGCGCCAATGAAGAGATCTTCAAATAGATTTGCTATCCCCTCGAGTTTCTCATCCCGATCAGCCTGGCTTTTAGGAATCACATCATCCATGCCCCCCCATCCACCCGGAATAATGTCTCGGGGGTTGATATAGAAGCTCGGGGGAAAGGAGAACCTTTCATGGTAGTCACAATACATGTTTAGTCCTTCTAGAACATGCATCTCCTCTTCATGCATCATTCTGGACGGACCCGGGAATGTTTCTTTGATACGGGGAGGCAATGTTTTACTTTCAACCCGCTTTTGTGATTCATTGGTAGGCTGATCCCTTCCATGGTATCCTAATCCGGCCACACGACGCTTCCGGGAAGGCTGAATTGGATATCGAATCCTCTGACCCTTTCTTCCAAGTCCTTCTCCAGGAACAAAACAACTTTGGGCCATAATCTTCCCCACCATGATAGCAGCATTTGACAATTCTGGAATTGGTGCAGGCGATCCCCACGACCTATGTATCATTGACACGAGCTCGAATGATTGATAACTGGATTCAAATACATTCTCAGGCTCCACATACGGAATGGCAGTTTCATGGTAAATCTGGTGGTCTTCTTCAGCATGGACAATGACTAGCTTCCCTTCAACCACGAACTTCAAGCATTGATGAAGACTTGAAGGCACAGCTCCAGCGGTATGGATCCAAGGACGACCTAACAAAAAGTTAAAGGCAGTAGAGATGTTCATTACTTGGAACAAAATGTTGAACGTCATTGGCCCAATTTGCACATCCAAATGAATCTCGCCCATCACCTCCTTCTTTGTTCCGTCAAAAGCACGAACCGAAGTTTTAGCAACGTTTAACCTTGAAGAGTCTACCCCGAGACGATGCAAAGTAGCCAATGGGCAAATATTCAGAGCGGACCCATTATCAATAAGAACCCGAGCAACATGCGATTCCTTGCACCTGACGGAGATGTAGAGCGCCTTTGTATGTCCATTCCCATCACCTGGTAATTCTTCATCAGAAAAGGAAATAAGATCCTTGAGGAGTACTGTGCCTATGAATCCCTCTAGCTCGCCCTGATCAATCGTCTCAGGCACATGAATCTCACTCAATATTTTCATGAGTGATTTTTGATGTTTGTTCGATGTTTGCAAAAGCTCCAATAAAGAAATCTGCGCCGGCATCCTCCGCAGCTGCTCAACCACGTCGTACTCGCTAGCTTTGATTATAGCTAGAAATTCCTTGGCCTCTTCATCAGTGACATGTTTTGACGGCATAGAATTGCTTTGTCCATAGGTGCGTCCGGACCTTGTCACCAAGTCTACATCAAAATCGTACGACCAAGGAACCGCCTTATTACTACGGTACTCGTAGGGTTGATGTAGTTCAATTACTATCTCAGGCACATCTTCCTCATTGTCAACTGCATCCTCCAGGGGTGGCATGTCCTCAAGTGAGGGGTCTGATTCAGCTTTCACGGCAGTAGCTTCTTTCTCCCAATCGATGATAATTTGAGAAACCGTCGACATTCCTCCCGCATGGTTGCTTTGCACGATTACACCAGCTTCAATGCTCTCTTGGATCCTCGTCCTCATGACAAGAGGTGCAAGGCTCTCTCCAGCTGGGTAGTAGCCAGCTGCTACCAACCCTTGATAGATGTTATTAATGTCTAGCTTCCATTTCATTTTCTTCCCAGCCTCAATCTCAGAAATTGCATTGACACCCCCCTCGTGCTCCGGAAGAGGATTTTTCTCAACATTTGGTTGAGCAACGCTGAAGCTGAACACTTTCGTATCCAGAAGATCTTGAATCTTATGCTTAAGGGTGAAACATTCATCAGTCGAATGCCCCACTTCACCCATGTGGTAATCACACCTCTTCGAAGCATTAAAGTTGTTGAATTTCTCAGGATTTGGGCGCTTCGGCTCCTGAGAGAGCAAACCCCTCTTTTGCAAAACAGGTAAAACCTTAGACAAAGGCCCCGGAAGGGGAGTGAATTGTCTTCTGTTAAACTGGCGAGGCGCAAATGATCGCCCCCCGACTTGCCGATTTGTAGAGGCATGAACATTTGAAGGTCCGCCAGAGCTTGGTTGTGAGTATGCCAAATTTATCTCCGTAGCTTGCTCTTTATCCTTCCTTGGAGTAAACTTCTTTGTTGGCTCATTGAACCACCCATCTCTTATTCCAATCTCGATCTGCTCCCCAACTGGAATAAGCTGATTGAAAGTGTCAGCAGTGGTGGCTATCATTCGAGTGCGGTATTCATGAGGAAGAGTTTTGATGAACATCTTCCTCATCTCCATGTCAGAAGGCTCAGGATCAACTTGAGCAGCCAGATTCCTCCATCGGATTGCGTATTGCTTGAACGACTCGCTCCTCTTTTTCTCGGCCCGTTCAAGATCGTCTTGGGAAGGAGTGATGTCGGATATGAATTGGTAGTGCTTCAGAAAAGCTTGGCAAACTTCCTCCCAAGTTTGGCAGAGGTTTATCCCCTTCGAGATGTACCATTTCAAAGTAGGGCCTGTCAGACTCGCCTGGAATGATTGGATCAGCAGAGGAGCATTATCAGCATACTGGGTCATTCTCACCAAGTACATCTGCAGGTGGGCCCTTGGGCAGGTCATGCCGTCATATTTTTCAAACTCCGGCATCTTGAACTTTTTCGGCATTTTCACCTTAGAATACACAGAAAGATCCGTCGGGGACGGGTCTTGAAGGCCTTGCAGTTGCTTCAACTTTTCCTCGAGCTTCTCGAGGCGTTTCTCTTGCTCAGTTTTGTATGAGTCATCAGCATCGGCCTTTTTCCCATAATCAGCGATGGGATCCTCTTCCAAAGGAGGCATTTCCTCCTCTAAGTTCACAACAATGTCATCCTTCAACTTCGGCAAAGGTGAAGGGGCCGGGTTTAGTCGAGCAGCTCTAAATTCGGCGGTCATTTCTTGCATGGCAGTGAGAAACTGCCTCATCTGATCCTCCATATTGGAAACACGCTCGCAAAGCTCGTTTTGGTCCGCCATTTTAGTTTGAGATCGCGTGCGGATTGGAGAACGTGTATTACCCGTGATCACCTTCAAACAAGAAAGGATAGATAAGAATAGTTGGCGGAAAAGGAAGACACGGTCCATGACAATGACCTAAAGACTCACTTTTATTCATCTATGAAAATTTCATGAAATATAAAACCAATACTCGAAACAAATGACTCAACAAAGACTTGAAACAAATGAAACATGACTCGATAAAAGCATTCTATTTAGCTTGTTCTATATACAAATGGGAATCTAACGCTCGACGCAATTGCCTATTCTCCCTAGCCATTTTCTTCATCTGCTCCTCGAGTTCCTCTGCTTTCCTTTTATACCGCTTGGTTTCGGCTTCACGAGTTGGTTTGGCCGTCACATCAGGAATTTTTGGAAGCCATTCATCTGGGAATTTGAACTTGCGGATGTACCGGACGGTAGCATGATGGATCTTCTGCTTCCCCTCAAGCTCATCTTTAGGCCAAATTATACTCTGAGCATGGCAATTATGCCAAGCCTGCTCGATGTGGTGGAATTCCTCCATGAAGTTGTCTCCCGTGAAGCTGAGTCGGAATAGATCTGGCTTCGCGGCGGAGGTAAGTCTTGAAGAACCCGAAATTGGCGGACTATTCGGAGCGGATAGTAAGAAGTTGCTCCCGTGATCCCTATTAGGGGGATCGGACCGTTGTCGCCATAGGAAAGCCGCGCCTCACGAGCTCGGAACCATCTAGCTTGCCATAGAAAAAATTTGGCCTTTGGATTTCTCAATAAGTTTAACCACTTGGAAAAAGACAGACTAGGAGTTCGATTTTGTAGGACCTTAAACTCCTCAATGGGATGAATGGACTCAGAATAACCACTAATACTCGTGTGTATGGCAAACCCTTTTGTGTGAGAGAAAAACCAGACTTGTAAGAGTTCGATAGGTGCATGAAAGATTTTCTCTTCACTTTCTTTGAATCGAGTAAGTGACAAAAATGTCTCAGCCAGAATGGCATTAACAAAATTAACACCAGCACAAACTTGTTTGACTACCCACGCTATGGATGGATCAATGGCATTCTTTCTGAAAGGGAAGATTATGAACCCAAAGAAGGCAAGGATAAAGATCCTATTTTTCAAGTGAGTCGGGGCAATTTCGAAACATTGGTCCAGAAAGGAAAAAGGACATGCATGACAATTATCTTTTAGGACTTTTGACAACTCAATCTTGGTAACTTTGAGGAAATCAGACAAAAGAGACTGTGGATCTATTCCTAAAGGTGGGTTAATCAAATCGAGATCCAAAGACTTTCCTATGGCAACGTTATATTCCTCGAGAGTCGGAGCAAGCTCGTACTTACCAAACACGAACGTGGAGGTGTGGGGGCACCAAAAATGAGCCAAGGCCTACATTGCCCCGCTTTGAACGTCAATGTCGAGGAGCGGAACCAGTCGGCCTAATTTGGTCTCCACATAGATTCGGCCGTCATGATTTAGCTTATCCCACCATCGCTTGAGCTCGGCTTTTGGAGCAGGAATGAATCGAACATCAGATCTTCCCATTGTATATAGAATGTGACTTGACTCACCTAATTGTCATGGACCGAACAAATTAAATAAATAAATTGCAAGGGGATAAAATATAAAACTTACTTTCCAATCAAGCAAACACATAGACATGCACATGAAAGGTGCGGCTCGATTTCTACTCTAAAAGGCTTAGCAAAGTGGAGCTACAAGGGTGGAATGACTAGTCGCAGCCTCGCGTACTAAATCAAAGCCCTTACAACTCCGGCTCAGCCAAAAGGTGATGCCCCAATGCGACGCAGCCTCGCAGGCAGAAGCAAACACCTTTGGCACCAAGAAAGAAAGTTTTCGGGGTTAAGTTGGGCAACCTCTACTACGCGGCCTCGCGGTCGAAGTTGTATCCAACATAACACCATCCTAAGTTATCCTAGTGCAGCCCAGGTCCGGCGGCGGGTTGTGTGTGCCAATGTGTAGTGCTAAAGCAATAAAGCATGCACAACAGTTAATATCACACAACACTTCAAAGAAAGCAATTAAATACTTAAAGCAAAAATCATCCTGCAAAAACAATCAACACACGGGTTAGGGACATAAATGGAATTTCACTACCAAGCAAAATTTTTTTTGAAAATAAGAAGAAAGGCCTAAGTCCACTAAAGTTCTTCGAACCAAGTCCCCAGTGGAGTCACCAAGCTGTCGCGACCTCCCCGAAGGTGCACCACCTAAGGGTTAGGCTAATGGATTGCTAACCTAATTTAGCTCGAGCTCTCCCAAGCTCATACCAATTCACGACTTAGGTTTCAATTCTTAAACATGCAAAATTGATTCAATTGGAGTCGCCACTAATCTATTTAGGTGGGTCGATTAGAAACCCATGTAAAATACTGGGAGTAGTATTTTATTCCTACGAACCAGAGATTCTTGAATTCGGGGACTTGAGAACCTATTTCTTCTATTTCAAAAAAATAATAATAATTTGCAGGCAACTTGAATTAATTTTATTCCCTAACATGCACGGTGATCACGCGGGTGCGCAAACAATTATTTAAATACTCAAAGAAAAAATAAGCAAGGCAAAAATAAAGCAAATCAACAAAAAAGATCTATTTTTGGTTTTTTTTTATATGAATGCAATGCATGTAAAGCATGTAATGCATGTGATGAAAAAAATTGATTCCGTATGCAATTATCCTAATGCAAATCTAAATGCAATGAATTTCAATATTACTTAATGAAACTAATTACCTATAACCAAATAATATCTAATTTAGACTAGGAACTAAATTGAATTAATCCCTAATTTAGATTAAAAAATTATCTTGACTATAGATAATATTCTAAAATGTGAAAACTAAACTAATATGCAAATGCATGAAAACCTAAATCTATTGACCTAACATGCTTTTTTTTTTAAAAAAATGAAAATTCTAAATTAACCTAATTAAAAGACATGCAAAAAGGCATTTTTAAGACATTTTTTTGTTTATTAAATGAAATTCGAAATTAATTAAACTAATTAAATGTGAAAATCTAATCTAATATGATACCTAGAAATCTAAATGAATTATTTTACCATGGTATAAATAGACATGCAATGACATCTTAACTAAATGAATTAACTATGTGCAACTATCTAAATGATGCATGAACGGCTTTATTTATTTATTTATTGATGAAAATTCGAATTAAACATGTTGCTAAAAAAATAAAATTTAATGAGACTAAATCTAGTATGACATGCATCAAATGACACTATTCTAATGCATAGCTATAAAAAAAATTAATTAACATGCAATGATTCCTAATTGTTATGAAAATTCAATGTGCCTAAACTAAATGTCATGAAATGCCCAATAATGCAACCTAAAAAAAAAGAAAGATTAATACTATGATTTGCATATGAGTTCCTTTATTTTATTTTATTTTACTTTGAAATAAGCATGAAACCCTAATTTACCTATGCAAATTATGTTCTAAAATGCAACCTAATCATAATACTATCTAAATGCAATAATCTAAACATAAAAGATGTAATCCTATCTAACATGCAAGAAATATAAAATGCATTTTTTGGTATTTTTTTATAAAAAAGGAAAACATGACAAATTAAACAAATAAACCTAATTCTAGAAACAAAACATAAATTAAACAATGAAAGAAACGCCAACAAAAATCAATAAATTGATCTTAAGCCTTAAAGATCAAAATATCAATTATGTCAACTCCCGCGTAATTAATTACCTCGTCTAAAGCCTTATAGACGAAATAAAAAATTATTTTGCGGTTGAGAATTGGAAATTTAATTCCAATTGATAAACCTATGACTCAAAGCTAACAAATCAAACATAAATAATAACATGAAAGGAATAAACAAACTAACATACTAAAAGACATTTTTTTATTGCAGAAATTTTCTATTTTTTTAATTATTAAATAACTATGATAAAAAAATTTAAAACAGAATTAAAACAAAAGAATCGGGTCAGGCGCTGAGCCGGGTCGGGCTCAGGCCTGACCCACGCACCAGTGGACCAGCGGAGCAAAAAGAGGCTGGACTGGGCCTGCGATGGCCTGGTCCAGCTCCTCCCCTCCCCTTCTCTTTTCTTTTCTGGCCCTTTTCCTTCTGTGCGCGTGCGTGGGCCTACTTTCCTTCTCTGCAGCACTCGGCCCTTCCTTGTACGTACGGGCTTATTCTTTCTCAGTCCATCCTGCCAACAAAAGACATTCGGCCCAAACCACTGCGAGTCATCTCCATCATGCGCCCTTGCTACAAACCGACGTTCTGCAAACACCAATCTTGCGGTGGAGTGGATGAACCAGCGCCAAAGGAGGACTAAAGACAAGAGAAACTCACCAACATCCTTCCAAAAATCAATACATGAGCTTACACGAGGAGACAAATCACATGAAACATAATGAAAACAGAGGAAGGTGGTTCACGTCATTCATCAAACAGGTGCTATGCAAGGTAAGTCTCGGTGGCAGGGTTCGAAGAAAAAAAAATGCAAGGTCTATGCTTATAATGCAATAAAACAACAAAAAATAAAAATAAAAAATAAAAAATCGCACAATCATGAATCCAAGAATTCAACCAAAGCAACAATTACTTCAGCCAATTTCAAAGAACATGGTGAGACCGTGCACAGAGAAATCACGGGAAAGGAAGAACAAAAAGAAAAAGAAAAATAAAATAAAATCTCCCTACGTGGCACGAGAATCGCAAGAAGCCCACGCGTTCGAGCCAACTTGAAACGATGTGGTGCTCGAACGTGTCTTTATTCTCGGCGACGATCCTTGGGGGAAACTCAACCAAACCAAATAACCATGGAACCCACCGTGAAGAATGAAAGGTTGCAGACAAATTCCCCTTTATCGGTGATCCTCCTCACGATCTAAAGCTCTCAATCTTTCCTGATCTCTCCCTGTGTGTTTGCTTGTGCGAGTGAATGCCCTTTTTCTTTTCAGAAAAGTCTTCTCTCTCTCTGATGTGTTACTACTTTTCAGCAAAAGGTACTTTGCTCAGTGAATGAATGTGTCAGTCAAAGCTTTGTTTTTAAATGAATGACCGTGTCCCCCCCCCCTTGTGCGTGCAACCCATGCTTTATAGTGGGTAGAAAATGTGACGCCCCGATTTTGGGGTCGTAGCAATTACTTCAGGATCCAAATAAATACAACACTTTCAAGGAAACATCTTCCATCCCATAAACATCAAATTTGCAATCCATAATCACCGTCAGTTCTATTACCAGAAGGTTCTCTACAAAAAAAAGGGGGTACACATCACAAGTGCGGGGAGAGGGGAGTGATCCAAAAAGGGAGTCATACAAAAACCTACGTACACTAGCACCGCTCAGCTATACACGCAAAAGTCGCGGTCTAAGGTAGGGGGCTGATGCTATCCTAGGGAGTGGTCGGGGGCTTGGGCCAAGTCCTCACGCACGGTGGCTTCTCGTTGATTACCGTGCCGTCCTCTGAGTCGTCCCCTCCGTCGAGGTCTTCAAAGCCTGACAGGTAGCCCCCCTGTGGCTCCTCACACTTCTCATGTAAGAGTTCTAGTTCGGTTTCCTGGAACCCCGAGTAGACCCTGACGTGCTGGTGTGGGTACCAAATATCCCTCCTAGTGCTCCAGATCCACCCCGTTTCCCGGTGGAATTCGACGATCAGCCCGTCTTCCTGGATATCTGTGTCTATGATCTCTCCCATACTCTGAGGAGCCTCAGGTATCGCTCCTAGTTCGTACTCTTCCCCGTCCTCTGGTAACTCATCCGGGTCAAAGGGAATATCCGGCGGCAAATATCCCCCGATGTCCTCCAGGTCCTCATCGGACCCCGGGTCTTCCATCTCCAGCAGTCGATCCAGCTCCTGGTCCCAATCCTCCTCCTGATCCTGAGGGTCCGGCACCTGCTGATCCTGAGCCTCCTCCTCCTCGGAAGGCCAATCCATAAGGTGGTCCTCCACCACCATGTCCTCCGAGTCGGAGCTGTCCGTGTCCATCCTGAGGTCCTGGTGTGGTGGGGTGGTGGGGTGAGATTCCACGGTCTCAGTGAGCAAACCATAACCCTAGATTAGGAACAGCCCAGTCCTAGGGTCCTTGAAACGTCCCATCCCCTCTCAGTCTCCGAGTGGTATCAGGCAGAACTAGGTAAGACCTACCTTTAATCTCACATCCCATGGCCCCACAATCGGAATATATCACTCTCCACTAATTGACAACCAAACGGGGTGCCTAAGCTGGGTCGCGGGGTAACGTCTAACTCAACCACATGAATAAGCGAGAAAGTAAATAAATTGCAATCTAAATTAAATAAGTACGACCGAAATTAAGGAGTAAGCTATAAAATTTAACTAATTAGTTAGGCGGAAAGAAAGAAAAAAAAAAAACATAATTTAAATGCATCTAAGTAAATAACATTAATGATAAATTAAACTATAATATAAAGCGGTAAAGGAGTGTAAAATACTATTCAAACACCCAAGCCACCAGTTCGAGTAAGTCCCAATTCCAATCGCAGAATTGCGGGAAATTCGATCGGACTACTCCCAGTTTGAACTGAGCACGAGTGTGTTCTCGTAATTTCACAAGAAGGGACACCCTTGACCAATACAAGTTGGCCCGACCACTAGTCGTGGTCCAAACAAGCAACCATCTACTCGACTAGGCTAATAATTAATCAAGCATGAAACCCAAGTCTACACAATTAGCAATTTATGCTTAAACCAATTCGAATCGCCCTAGCCGTTCTAATCGCTCTAATTTTACCCGCTAAATCTACTAAGACGGAGATGCGCCTAGTAAGAGGTTAGGATCCACTCACCTGGAGAGTGTTCCCACAAGCTTGCTGCTGAAGTTCCTCTCCTTTTTTTTTTCTTTCGGGCCGGGCCTTCTTTTCCTTTCCTCCGGGCCGGCCGAGTGGGCCTGAGCTGTTGACTAGGCCTGAAAGTGGGCCGGGCTGGCTTCCACGGGTTGGGCCCACGAGTTGGGCCCGTGGGGCTGCTGGCCGGGCAGGGCTGTTGGGCCTGGTCAAGGGCCCGATTCCTCCTCTGCTGGCCTGGTCGGTCCACGGGTCGGACGGATCAGGCACGGGTCGTGCACGGGTCGGCTCGGATCGGTGCACGGGTCGGCTCGGATCGGTGCACGGGTCGTGCACGGATCGGACGGATCAGTGCACGGATCGGACGGATGGATCAGGGCGCGGGTCAGGGATTGGATCGGCTGGGTCACGGACCGGATCGTGGCTGGTTCACGGATCGGATCAGCTGGGTCACGAACCGGATCGTGACCCCTTCCTTGCGGTTTTCCGGCTGGTCGTGGACGCTCGGAACCCACCTCCGTACGTCGCCTTGGGGTCTCGCCGGAGCTTGGTTCTGGTCGGATCTGGAAGCCTACACCACGACGTGTTGAACGGCGGTGGTGGCTCGGCCTGGGGCTGCCGGAGCACGGCGGGGCGGCTCCGTGAAGTCGGCTGCTCGCAAGCGGTCTCGGCTTTTTCCAGAAAAATTCCGGAAGGCTGGCCGCGAAGCCTCCTGCAACTGGCTGTTCCCGGCGACACACGGCGAGACGGCGGCGGAGGTTGGGGGCGTTTGGAAGAGGAAGTCACCAGCTTCGAGAGGACACCAAGAACGCTTGGAGATGAAGCCAGAAACTCGGTGAAACGCTCCCCCGAAAACCCTTGCCCACTCGGCTTTAAGCCGAGTGGGGTGGGTGAGGGTGGCCGGCAAATCCGGCCTTGCCGGCCACGTGCCGCCTCCTCCACGGCTGCAGTCCCCTCCGGCGGTCTTCTCCAAGTCAGGGGTGGGTGGCTGTAGGGCTGGACGGCCGGTGGAAGCGACGGGTTGAACAGTTGATGGACGTCCATCAACTGTTCGACCTAATGCCGTAGAGAGAGGAGGAGAGAGGAAGAGAGAGGGGCGCGGGGCACGTGCTGGGCACGTGCCACCCGGTCCGACCCGGTCGGACCGGCGGCGTGCACGGTCGGACCGGCCGGTTCGCTAGCCGGTTTGGGATTTTTTTAATTAAAATAATGTATTTTATTTTCCGAAAATTGGAAAAATAATTTTAAAATTCCAAAAATTTCCTGGAAAATTTCTGAAAATTCCCAAATTGAAATTTAAGATATTTTGGGCCCCTATAAAATTTTAAACTTCAAATTTGTATTAATTTCAAGATTTTTCCAAATTTCGCAAATACCGGGGAAAATTATCCAATTTCCCGAAAAATCCCAATTAAGCCATAATTCGCGAACCGGACCGAGCGCGGTCGTTACAGAAAAGACATCTCGGTCAAATCTTGGAAGATTTGACCGAGATATATTTTCCTTTCTTGCTTCTGAGTAGAGGGCTCTTGCCAGTAGAAAGGAATTTCGGTCAAATCCGTGAGGATTTGACCGAAATTTTCTTTCCCTAACACATTTATTCTCTACTTGCATCCTTTCCTTTTTGATAAAATATATTCCGCCCAGCAATTCTTTCCCAAAACCTTCTCGCCGCCGATGCCATTTCCTCAAATGCATGATGCAATGATATATTTTTTAGGAATTCAAATGAATTCCAATTTTTTTTTAAGATGCAATCTATATGCTAAATTTCCAAAATTAAGTGTCAATAAAGTTACTTCTGTGTCAATAAGTTATTTCAACAAATCTAGAGTTCACACTACTAACACTACTACCTTACTTTACTGTGTTACAATGTCTATTGAATAAGGTCAAAAGTACAATAAGAAATATTCAAAAGATATAATGATGATACAAACGAAGAATACTCAAAGATCCAATGATGTTGTTATTGAATTGTTGAATCGATGGTGCTCCTATGAAAGATTCTTTAAAATTGAAAATTGGGTGATTCCTAAGGTTAAATATGACTAGATTTATTATAATGGAAAATGGAAACTTTTAGGTAAAAATGATTTCAAAATTACTACTGAAGAACATGGTGTCCCTCTTGCTGACTCTTTCTCTTCAATACAAGTTGTTAATAAAAAATCTTTGAAAAAACACGCTCAAAAATGAAATCATATTCATATTAGTCTTGTTCAAGTCGGGGATAAACCTCTTAATATAGAAGGTTTAGACACTTGAAACGGTAAGAAGAAGTAATGATCTATATAGAACACAAATACAAAGAGTACACCAAAATTAAAGCCTCCACAGGCGGTGAGACCTGCCACCTGATTTATCCAAGTAAACTCTCAAATTTACTTTGAAGTATAATATGAAACCAAAATATATGAAAGATATTACAAATGGGTTTCTATCGACAATGTTGGCTAGATCTGAAGTCTTAAGTAACCACTAATGAGCGTGCATTCAACAAATATGACCTTGTCCAAACCAAAGGATCATTTCATTAGAGTTCTTGTTTAGTTTGTTGATATCTTCAGTGGTGTAGAAATGATGGAATGATTTTACTCTGAAGGGTGATCATTTTCCTTCTGCGTGTGCTTATTTTCTCTCCTATATATAATATTGAAACAAGTGTTCACTCTTGGTTGGGAATCCAAAATATCATGTAAGAAGGAAATAAACCAGGTTTGGTAGTAAAACTTAAGGTCCTTGCCACAAGATTAATGCATGTCATTGGTGTATTTCATGGATGTTTTGTCAAAAAGTTGAGCATTTTCCATCAATTTGACCGTGATCGAGCACACAGGCGACTGATTGGAGAAGAGATTGCCAAACTGAGTATGGGGGACTTAAAAAAATTTAGAAAGTGTCTTAGAAATGGGTTTGGAAAATGTTCGCTCGAGGAAGGTAATATACTTGATGACCCTATCATCGATTATGCAAGAAAGATCCTTTGATTTATTCTCCACGTGCTTTTGTGTTCTCATATTTCACTAATACCTCCTAGTTCATCTGCATAGGACCAGAGTCGCATGGAAGAAATGCGGGAGCTGAAGAGAAGGTTTAAACGTGGAAAAAATATTCCCTCTCCCTCTCTCTCATGATCATATAATAGAATTACTTCATCCTTGTAAAAATTGATTTATTGAGGGGTCGCAGGTTGATGACAGTGAACAAGAAAATGTACATTTGCGGAAGAAATTGAGAGTCCCATGTCGAGATCACAGAGAATCAAAGGGGGAGGTACATACCTTTCTTTTCCTGTAAGCCCATAGACCAATCAAGGAATTGTTTAGCCCATTAGCAAAATCTCTTTTTCAAACTAGTTCAAAATAAAGAACGATGCTTGAACTATTTGTCACGTAACAGACAAGTCGTTCCTGAACATGGGAAGCACTTGCTTAAACTCAAGTTGACGATGACCGTCGATCATTGGGTTGGATGGATAAGGACCTCATGCTTCTACAAACACCTAAAGGGTTCTTCCTTTTTTTTTCCCCCTCTCAAGAGAAGACTTTGAAACTCCTGAGATAGGGTTTCACAATGTTGGAATCATGTTGGTTTCTCGTAATTGTCAAACACTTGGCCTCATTATTTTTCCCAACTCATCAATATTTCGAATCGCCTCCTCTGTCTCAGTTTTCTGCCGAAAGTGGATCGAGTAAAGATATGACCAAGATTGGTGCTCAAGCAACGCCGTTTAAAGATGACATGCCTGAATGTATCCTTGTCCAGGCAAGCTTCCACCCAAAGCCTATTTTTTGGATGCGCAAAAAACTGCAAGTGGATAGCGGTAAAGATTCTGCTTTGCCAAAAATATGCCCGAACGTGTTCCACGTTACACTCTATTCAATTGTCAACCACAAAAATTATTGACTGCAAACTACAAGATCAATTCCTAGTTCACTGCGTTTGATGGCAGATTGTCATGGCCGTCGAGAAAAAACTGGATATGGTTATCTACAAATCAATTCCTACGACGGTGTACTTACAAACAACAGTGGATCCATGTGGTGTAGAATTACGTTTTTTCAGATGACGTATACCTTTTTGCATACATTTAACCTTAGAATCAGCTATAATCTTTCACCCATATCAATTGAAACGAACTATTGTGTTGAATTTAATCTCCCATATGTACTTGCTCAGTAATTGTGAATACTATTCATTATATTTTACGTATTGTTCATCTTGTTTGTTGTGTGAAACCTAGAAAGGGGCATCGTATTTTCCTATAGGTGCATTTGCAACTTGTGCACCTGATATTGGTCTTCAATATAAGTAGTATTTACGCATCAATGTATCAAGAGAACTACATAAATGACTTTACAGTCCAATAGTAGAATATTAAAATGTATAACCATTTGCTTCTTTCAAATGAAACCAGGGTTATAGTACATTTGATTCCATATTGATCCAAAGGCAAAAGTAATCTCGAAAGCTCATCAATTAAAAAAGAGAAGCTTGTAGGTAATCAATGCAAAGAAAATATTCATGCCCAATGAATTCATCAGCAATTAAACAAGGCGTAAGACCTTTGAAGCACAATTGAGTTTGTGGAATGGTATTCTTTTCGGACCAGACTGTAACACCCTGAGCCTCAACTGTATAGATATTGTCCGCTTTGGACACTAAGTCCTCACGGTTTTGTTCTTCTCAGGACAGCCCATACTACCCCGAGAAAATGCGTCTACACAATTCGAAAGCCCATTGCCTTATAAGCTGGCCCAAGACTCCCCCGTAGGCGATGTGGGACAGGGATATCACACTATCCTTCCCTCAACGGCACAGCGTCCCACTGTGCTCTCATCGGCACCAGCAAGAGCCCACTGTGGCCCCACACGCGGTCGGGAGTCGGCTCTGATACTACTTGTAATGCCCCGGCATTACCCACAGTATGGATATTTTCCGCTTTGGACCCACTGGCCCTCACGGCTTTGTTCTTCTCGGTCTATCCGAGAAAACGCGTCCATACTATTAAGGGGCCCAATGCCTTATAAGTTGGCCCCAAGACTCCCCCCTAGGCGATGTGGGACAAGAGGAGTGCCCCCCTTTGCGCGCGTCCGGAGACCGAGGCGCGGACGCACCGCCATCCCTCCTCCCCGTGCACTGCCGCCTTGGGACGTCACACTCTCCCCCCGTTAGGAGCACAGCGTCCTCGCGATCCGATCCAGCGGCACCAACGGCAGGTAGCCCGACGCCGGGTAGTCCCTCTCCGCCGCGTAGCACACCGCCCTGTTGTACTTCTCGGCCCAATAAGCCGCCGTGGGCACGGCAATCTCTGCCACCTGCGGGAAGAGCGGAAGCCCATTAAGGTGCCGCCAGGCGGCCACCACCCTGTCCCACATCGTCTAGGGGGGAGTCTTGGGCCAGCTTATAAGGCAATGGGCTTTCAAATTGTGTAGACGCGTTTTCTCGGGGTAGTATGGGCTGCCCTGAGAAAAACAAAACCGTGAGGATTTAGTGTCCAAAGCGGATAATATCTATACAATTGAGGCCCAGGGCGTTACACAGACAACATTAATAAATGCCATGCGTGCCAGAGAAACCCTAATCATCACTTCTTAGCCTCAAATTATTTAACTGAAAATCATGTGTGAACACAAAAAGTCTCGGGACATGGTTTTTGGGACCGAGGATCTAGGGTTTGCAAAAACAATTAATCCTGCTCCTAGTTTACGAGTGTGAACATGCAATTGTTTACTTCGCCCCAAGTAGAACGTGCAACGCTCACCTGGCAAAATCTCTTTTTGCCTCCTTTTTGTTCCTAATCTGTCGATGATGAATCAAACAAAATCTTTTGGTCATGGGACAATGCAGTCCATAATTAATTATTCTGCTACCTTACCATGAATTTCAGACTCGAGGTTTTATTTTCATGTTTCGGTTACAAAGTACAAGTGAAGCGAATTCTTGAGATAATTTATTTAAATAAGGGACAGCATCTACCACTTCTGCAAAATCTTCCGTGGTTGTCGTTGGGGATCACTTGCTCGGATGACTTATAATTATGTGGAAATCTAAAGTTCTAAAAGATTTTGGAATCAATGAACAGTTGTTACAGTTGGCATCTTTCCTGTACGTCAGATCTAGAGGCCAGGAAAGAAGAGCTTTTTATACATGGAAGGTTCTTATTTCTAAATATATTTTTCAGCTAAAAAAAATATGTAGGATACTTACTCCAATTCATCTTCCCACTTAAAAAAGAATAAAATTCACGATTATAAATTATATAGTAGTGCCAAAATACAGTCCTAGTCTTTCGACGAACAGCCCACAACACTAGTTCTCTTCGATGACTAATATTTGCAATACCATCAAAATTATTTGTAGACTACCTTTATATGTTATACTCTTGGTGCATAAAAAAATTGTGTGACACAACCGCATAAAGTCCGAGCTATATGAATTGCATTCGACTTAGTGTACTTAATTCAATGTGATATCAGTGAAGTAGCTTGGTTTTTCCATCACTAGTCAAGAGCAAATGATCTGCAATAGTTCTCATCGCACTTTGTTACTTAACCTAGCTAATAAAGCACTCTGTGGGATGTTAAACATACTATTAATTAGGTCTCTTTTCAGTGTCCATTTTTTCATAAGCAAAATGTTATTTAATGTTTTCCCGCCAAAGCTATATCTATGGTTCAAGTTTCAAAAGATTTTAACAAATTTATATGTCAATTTTCGTGCAACGGTTGAAAGCTTTTGAGTGTTTCAAATTTTAAAAAAAAAAAAACCATGTGTAAGCCCAAAATGAAAAAGAAATAAAAAGTAAAAGTTATTCTACAAATGCACTATTCTTCCATAACTATTTTGATATATGAGTTTAAGTTGCAAAAGAGTTTATGCATATGAGTTTCACATGTTTTATATTTTTCATAATACGAGATATTCAATGAAAAGAATTATCATGTCATGGGACTTTGTTGCGCAACTTGCTTACTCAATACCAAATAAGTACAATTGCCGATGTAGCTTGGCGAAGACTGTCGCCTCTATTTTGGTGTTGAGTGATAAAGAGTGAGGAATCTGCATGTTGGATTAATGTACAGGTTGGCATTTACTGTTCGCAACATAAGTGAAGGTCTCGCATTGAACAATTTGAAAAAGTTGAATAGTCGATTTAATGAAAAAAAAAAAGAGTTTAGAAACTCGATTGCGAAATGGGTGACTGTCTATGTATTTGTTGGCGTCATTATCCTGGTGTAAATGTCTTCCTCGAAAAGAGGGTGTACTGGGGGAACAGGATCTTACTCATTAATGTAGTGCTTGCATTTTGCATTATATAAGGCTGCTTATTACCGGGGCAGGTTCTATATGGGTTGGGTTGGTATATTGATAATTACGTGCCCTGGGATAGGAGCTTTTGGACGCTATTTGTCTTAGCTTCTTCTCTTCTTACTCTTGGAGAGCGACCCTAGAGCTAAGAATCATAGTCTCCATTCTTCTCATAGCTTTACAAGCCATGAAATTCTCCATGCTATACAATGTCAAATTAGACATAGGCATCATGAGTCAGGGAAATATAATTTGAGCAACACTGTTCACGGGTCTCTTTCTACTACTAACTGGGGATTTTGTGTTAACAGCTTTTCAACCTCACGAGGGCTTGTATGCTGGACTGATCCACCTGCTATTCCTTCTTCTAGGAAATAAAACTAATCTTTTGGTTGATGTAAGTCTTGACGAAACGTTCATAAAGCATGCTTTGTGCTCTTCACCACAACGTAAATCCCAGCACTCTTTTGCAGTGGGCTTATCTGTGGGATAAAACTCCCCCAGATAAGAATAACACATGATGAACCTACATCAAGGTTGAGATTAGCGGAAAAGGAGAATCTTCTAGATGCCGAGATGCAGGATATAGTCCCGAGCAATGCAGGGTTTTGAGCATAATTTTATTTGTGACTATCTTTTATGTCACTTTTTTAGTAAACTCTTTGAAAAATAATAAAGACATTGCACTTATATGAGTTTTATGTCTTCTCTTTTCCCAGCCTCGTTAGTTTTCTTGTCTATGTCTTTTACTTCTCATGATTACTGTTGAGGAGAAGAGAAATTTAAGAGGTGTTAGAGGCTGGTTGATCTTGGTTGGCGTACCAGAAAGCTGTCTCAAACTCCATAATTCAATATCATCTCTAACGATCTTCAGAAATGTCTTGGTGGGATAATTATGAAGTGACCTAATTATAATGATAGGAACACCCACCAACGCATTTTACTCTATTGGACGGCACATTTCATGAAACCTTTAGTATACCAAGTCAAAATGGGAGACCAACAATTTGCCAAATTGATTTGTATTACACGATGGACCATGGAAATCCATACGTTATCACTTGGTTTTTGGGACTAGCGAAAATGTGACAAGACTTGATCGATCTCCTTCTCACTTTAGAAATTATGTCATATTTTTAGGCTAACACCGCATCTATATCATTTGGATCTTGAACGGATCTATCAACTTAAAGTCCAAATTACTAAACTATTGATCTCAGAAAACAAATTATTCAAATTTTGTTTTGCTCAGACTAATATCACGATGGTATTAATTTTTGTGGTTAACAAGTGAATTATGTGAACTTGGACAAAGAGTGACAGATCATAATAAAATTTATCTTTGGGAGTGACAATATGAAGTGAAGTATTTAACTTCTCTTGCTAATCTTATATGATATATCAAAACTTATCTGGATGACCTAGCATTTCGTCGTTTTGCTCTTTTGATAGATTCAAAGTCAATAAGCTATTGTTTTTTAATAGGTGGCCTGCCCTATGGACGAATCGACATTCTTGAGATCGCAGCTCATTATTTTTTAACATGAAAGACTGATTTGCCAAGAAATATAAAAAAATAATCAAATGGAGTTTTGTGTTATACCACTGTGCTATATTGAATGGCAATGGCATTTTCTTTCATTTGATCTTGTACAGTAAGTACATATTTATGTATGCATGAATGCATGTATACATGTATGCATGATCTCACCCGATTGCTGAGTGTATACGTTGTAATTTGCTCTAAGGTAGAACATTTAAACAGAGAATGTACTTCCAAATTTGAACTGAGAATCAGCAAAGGCAGTAACTGTGTGGACACAGCTGGTAGCATATAGATGAGCAAAAATTGCAGCCAAGATATTTGAAGTGTTTAGACTAATCTTGTAAACTGGTTTTTGCAGCTCCTACAGGATTCACCTTGTAACTACCATCTTTTTCTTGGGATGAACAACTTTCACTTAGGATGATGCTGGAGACGATTGTCCACAAGAAAACTACAAAAGTTATCTCTCAAGTGTATCTCATGGCAAATGCAGCCAATTGAAAGACATACAGCTCTTCCAATTGAACTTTTTTTCTTATTATTTTGCATTTTCGTCGCTGGATTTTAGCTTCATTTAAAGATAATGCAGGAAATAAGAACATCATGCTTCCAGCTGCTCAAAGAATAGAATACCTCCAATGAATTAGTATGACAAGAAAAAAGGACATTCATGAAGTTATCAATTCAACATCATCGGGAGTCTCCTTTGAAGAAAAGAAATAACCCGAATCTATTCAACAAGCTCAAACATAGACAGAACAAAGATAGCCAGTTGGAGCACATTCCACGAGATATTGGAGCAGAGATCAGTAGCAAGCGTCCAAGAGACAGCAGCAACAAAGAGCGGCCAAACTGCAAATACGCAACAAAAAAGAAAGAGTACGACACATCACATAAGAGGGGTTAATTGGCTTTCCATAATCTGATCATACCGAGTGCATCACGCTTCACTAATTCTAACTAAATGGCTGTTTTTCTTCTTCCGATTACTGTTGATCCTGAACATATTAGATATAAAAACTGGGTATTCATTTCAAGAATTAACGAGACAGAGGGGGGAGGGGGCTAACCATCCTTCCAAGAAACCGACTCTATTTTTGTCTTCGTGGGGCGGAGGAGGAGGCTGGACGACTGGAGGTGGCGGGGCATAGGTCGGCGGGGGATACTGCTGAGAGAAACCTGTTGGTGGATATGCAGTGGGCGGTGGATAAGCATCCTTTGGATATGGTTCAGGCGGATATGCTACTCTCCCACAAGGAAAACCATAAACCAAAGTTAATCCTAATCTTGAAGTTCATATCTCAAAATCAGGTTAAATCTCTTCAAGAAAACTTAAGATCTGCCATCTTCAATATTTGACAGCTCTGAGCATGAAGAATGCCTCGACACTTGAAATGAGGAGATCATTTTGCGTAGAATTAGAAAAAAAAAAAAAAGGAAAACAGAAAAAGGAGAGAACGAGAGATAAATGAAGATGACAACCGGAGGGAGGCGGCGGTTGACCGTAATAACTCATCGTGAGAGTCTGATCAGACCAAGACTTTGCCTTCTCTTATGCTCTTAGGAGACCTGCAAAATCTTGACGGAGATCTAGGGACAACGAAATGGAGAAAGAGGCCAGCCTTTAATTCCCCCTTACTTTTTTGGCCTTTCTGAGATAAGTGTATAATCGTACGACTTAAAAGTTGCTCCAGATGTGGGAGGTTTAGCTTAGTGTGGTGACAATGATTTTTCCATCACCCCACTAAATATTCATCAACGGTCACATCTTATTAAATTCATGGGTCACGAATAGTAATACTTGTGAGAAACCTTTTGTTGCTGAAGCAATGGATTTCATTTTCTGAGTCAAACATTAATGATAATGAGCTATGTAGATTGTATCAAGTAATTAGTACAGGCTTTGAAATGAAATTTTTAGCCACGTACGAAAACGTTGGTATAGAATCCACTGGACACGATGAGCTACTATAACTAGCTAATCAACAAAGTCTGTTTAAAAAAGTTGTCAAAGAATTTTTCTTCCGTAACTGTAAGGGAAACCGGTTCCATCAGGTTTCGTTCTCAAAAGAGTTTGAAAAACAAATGCAAATTGCAGTAAATTGTTTGGATAAAATGTCACAAATAATCCCACAGTTAGGACTATAAGTTCTATATACATGTACATATACAATATGCATGATACTATAAAGACGTGCCGGTTATTGTATGTGTTGACATGTGTATCATTATATGCATATGTAGATATAGTATATGCATTTCTACCGCATTATATTATATTGTGTATAAGCTCATCTCATGAATTCACCAAACAAAGTTGACTTATATACATTATTTCGTCTAATTCGAAGTTTAACTATCCAGGAATTGCGATAGTTTTATTCTAGTGCATCGTTTCTCATTGGCGAATACTAAAGAACAAAATGAAAATAATAATCTCTTCCCACTTAATATGACCATTCTTTATGTGATAATCTCAATACGTCAGTCATGTCGACCTATGCATATAAACACTATCGTCCATTTAAAAATCTAAGGAGGTGTGAATTATAATTTTTTAAGAGATCACTAGGCCTAGCTTTATACATAGTCATGACTACTTTTAGATTATACATTGAGAAGAGCAAACTCATTAACTTCAATTTTTTGTCAATATGCATTCTTCCATGAGAACTCAGAAGTTCCTTCTATTTCAATAAGTTATTTCAACAAATCTAGAGTTCACACTACTAATACTACTAATTTACTTTTCTGTCAATAATTTATTTCAACAAATCTAGTGTTCACACCACTCCCTCAGTGCAAATGCTTCTTTCTATAGAATTAACAATATGAATTCGACAGAAGAAGATCAGTAAAGGGCCTTCAGGACTTTAGAAGAGTGAATAATGAGTCATTAAGCATGCAGGTGCAAAGGCACCGCACTAATTCAATCAGAACACGTAAGTTGATGTCAAAAATAAATATACGACAGCTGGTTAGAAGTACGTCCTTATGACTTGTAGAACTATTGTAGACAAAAATATTTTCACAGAGTCCCCCACCATATTGCTATGAACATGCATAGGTCGAAATTCCATATTTTATCCTTTTGACTTGTTGTTGATAAACCAAATGTGATCGCACTAGAGTTACTCCTTATTTAATTTCGAGACACGGAAGGTGTGAACATGATCGTGTGATGATGTTCTTTAATAGTGTGAACGCAAATAATTATAATCAATTTATTTTCTTTGACCCAAATGCTCCATGTTCTATTCCTATTTTTGCTGAAATTGTACTTTACTGTCTCCAACAGCTCGGACTCTTAACCTTTTTGTCTCAATCACTTACAGCTTCAAAGGTAAGAAATTGTTAAACGCTCAAGTGATGTCGGGACAAGCATTTGTACCCTTGACAAAGCCATCTCTCTGAGCGGTCATAAGATCTCAGTCCCTCATATTGGTCAAGTGCATTCAAGACTTTATTCTAGAAGTGCTCTCGACAAAATTGAAATCAAAAACCAAAAACAGAGTCGTAAACTGTCTTGTCATTAAACCTAATGGTAGCTAAAGAAATATTCGAAAGCAAACATATCCTGGCCAGTGAAACAACTAACATATCTTATCCTGCATTATGCAGTCACAAGTCAAGCAAAACTATGTGGGTATGTCCTTGGAGTTTTGCACTCTTGCAACGGGATCAAGATACTGTAGATTTGCGAATTTTTTATATAAAAGATGAGAAATAGTGTGACTAGTAAGTTCACCGAATTTTTCATATAGTGAAAGGTGTCAATAAAATACCTTTTGAAATACGGAGCAATTGAGTAAATCGACAAAGGGGAGAAGGGTCTTTTGTTAAGTCTTGCAAAAAAAACGTAAGTAAGGAGAAATTAAAAGTACTGATTGGAGATAATCATATCCAACCACGTAAAGGAACTGAAAATTTAGAGATGAATAAAACTGAACAACTAGTGTTTGATTGATTGGTAGTGATTTCTACAAACTTCACTTTGTGTGTTTATACTATTACTAGGGCTCCACAATAAATTAAGTACTCCCTATAATTCAGCGACCTAGCTCAAAATTACAGTTATTGGATAGCAAATAAAAGACATAACTTATTTTTTCTACCGTGAATATATCACACAGTTTATTTGTTTCAATTTAGGAAATAGATATCTCAATAAAAGTCCTATTCTTTGCAAAAAGTTAAGGAAATTGTTCATAAAGGGTGTTGATAAGAAGACACAATCGAAAAGAAAAAGCAGACAAGCAAGAACAAAAATAACATAGCCACACGAGCTCTCTCTGTCTCTCTGTCTCTCTGTCTCTGTCTGTCTGTCTGTCTCTCTCTCTCTCTCTCTCTCCCTCTCCCGTGGCCCTCAAGAAAAACTCCGATGTGCACCTTTCACGAAATCCGCGAGTATGCATTTGTTAATCATTTATCGCGTTCAAATTTTGTGGAGAGTGCAGAGAAAATTGGACTACTAGAGAGTCCAACATGCAATCGTGCTAAAACAGTAATCATGCATTCGTTTTCAGTTAGAATGCATTAAAACTTCAACGAGACTTCTAGTTCTTCAACTTCACCAAAAGAATCGAGCGTTAAAGATCCCTAGATCTCCTTGTAATGTTCACAGTCCCTGACGATGTTATACGTCACCTCTAGCTGTGTCGTCATGAGTCCCACTGTCCGGCGGAATCAATTGCTGGTTGGCATGGTGGATACCCCTTAGCCAATTGCCATTCGAAGTTGGGGTCTCAACTTAGGTGACTTCCCCAAAACGATTGTCAATTGTCAATATTCTATTGCCTAAATTGTGAGTAGTGAGATAATAACTTGATTTGGTGAAGATATTTGGAGTATCATAAATAGGAAATCTCCTCTTTCAGGTTCTGTATATGATTGGGGTTTCGATAGACCTCAGATAGCCCCAATTACCTTTACCTATTTTGCATGTGTCCAGTATTTTTATTTCTTGTGGCCAGTATTTAATTATGTGGGTTTATATACTATAAGTCATAAATTTAGGAAACGTTCTTTTTATATAAAAAAAAATTACATTACATGCACTTAGTTTCCTAAATTGCAATTGCATATTTAGCAACCATGTAATAATTAAGATATTATTTAATTAAAATAGGATCAAATGTACATTTCCTAAATTAAAATGAATCATTATACACTTTAAGTAGTTTCCTAATTTAACTTTCAAAGAAAATCACAAAAGGTATTGCATGCCTATCTCATATAGAATTAACTTATTAATATCTAGTTCATATGTTGCAGGATATTTAGTAATTAGAAGTCATGCCTAGGTCATGCATTGCGTCATTAGGTCATCGTTCCCTACTAACGTCGCTTAGGTCATGTTTAGGTTTCGTAGAACGAAGAGAAGTTAGGCGCGAATTGATCTTGGTTGGCGAACCATGAAGCAGTCTCAAACTTTAAAGTTCAACAATGTCCCTAACGATCTTCAAAAATGTCTACGTGGAAGTTATTATAGTGTCCTAGTTATAATGATAAAAGCACCCTCAAAAGCATTATACTCTACTAGATGGCATGGAATCTTCAGTATACCAAGTCAAAATGTGCGACCAAGAACTTACCACATTGATTTGCACCGCACGATGGACTAGTAAAGTAAATTTTCAATGACTAAGCTTCTGGGACTATACTGAGTTGGAGAATGTGAGGAGACAGCATCGATCTGCTTTCATTTTTCGAGTTTTACTAGCATAACTATGGATCTATATTACCTAAACCTTAGAAGTATTTATTAACTCAAATTTCAAATTACACTAGAATTGATCTCAAGCAACAGTTTATTCAAGTTTTTCTTTGCTCGAGGTAGCATCGTGAGGTTATCAAATTTTTGTGGTCAACAAGTGAATTGTGTGAACATGTGACAAAGAGCGGTTGATCTTGATAAAATTTATTTTTTAGGAGTGATGACTTGAAGTACAGTATATAAATATCTTGCCAGTCTGTATGATATATAAAAACTTATGTGGACGACCTAACATTTCACCGTTTTGCTCTTTCGATAGATTCAAATTTAATAAAATATTGTCTTTATTAGGTGGCATGCTCTATGGAAGAATCGATATTCTCGAGGTCAAAGTTCATTATTTTTATCAGGAAGATTTATTTGATAAAAAATTTAAGAGAAATCACCAAGTGGAGTTTGACAAAATGCCCAAGTACATTACTGAATTGCAATTACATTTTCTGTCATCTAATCTTGAGTTGTATGTATGTCTCTATGTACTTATGTATGTATGCATGATCTTGCACGATTGGTGAGCTCAAAATTATCTTGAGTTGTACTGAATTGTTTTATTTATGTATGTATCTTGAGTTGTATCGTAATTTGCTCAAAAGTAGACCACATGAACTCATAATTTACTGAAGTTAAGCTGAAAACCAGCTCGCACTAGCTGCTTGGACCCTACTGATATTAATTCGACGGAGTACTTTTACCTCTGTTGTGTCATACTTGATCAGCTTCTTTATAGACAAGCAAAAGTTGCCGTCAAGACAATTGAAGTGTTTAAACTGATTTTGTAGACAATTGAAGTGTCATGCTTGAGAGGGCTAACCAACCTTCCAGGAAACCGATTCTTTGTGGGTATTCGTGTGGGGAAGGAGGCTGGACGCCCGGAGGCGGCAGCTCATATGTCAGCGGGGCAAAATCCGGTGGGGGACATGCAGCCGGCAGTGGATAAGCATCCTTTGGTTAGGTTTGGGTGGATATGCTACACTACCAGGAAAACTCAACATGTGGAGCCAAAAACCCAAGTTATCCGTAATTTGAAGTTCATCTTACCAAAGTCAGGTCAAAGCACTAAAAAACGAAAGATCTGCCATCTTCAATCAAATTTTGACAGATTTGAGCATCAAAAATACATTGGCACACCTATCCATGGGTAGCTCAGCTGGTTAGGGCGAACTCGGACTTCGTTGAGATCTTGGATTCGATTCTCCGGAGAAGCGCTTGTGATTTAAGTGGGGGCCCATGGCGGTGGGTTGCTGTGCTAGTCTCCCCCAAGAAATAGTCGAGGTGCACGCAAGCTGGCCCGGACATCTCGGTTATCAAAAAAAAAAAATACCTTGGCACTCTTTACCAAAAAAAAAATTCCTTGGCACTTATAATCAGGAGATGCGTGCCCTCAATTTGTGGAGCATTCAAAATCAAGAAATGTAAAGCAGAAAAAAGAAAGATAAACACATGGATGAAAATGAGAACCCGATGGAGGCGGCGGTCCATTGTAATAACTCATCGTGAGAGTTGGATAAGAGCAAGACGTTGCCTTCTCTTCTGCTCGAAGAAAACCTGCAAAATCTTGACAGAGATCCGAAATGAAGAGAGTGATCAGCTTCCCCCCTCCCCCACTCTTAAGGAGGGCAAAGAGAGGAAAGAGAGAGGAAACCGCAATCAAATAAGGGGAAATACTCACTGGTAATATGTACTATAAAAATATTAATAAAAATCCCATTAATGTTAATAAAAATATTTACTTTTTATGATAATAATATTACACGGTTAGCTTTTCCCCTTTTTTTTTTGGGTGCATGCACGGTTAAGTTGAATTGCACTAAATTAATAATACTAAATATACATGAACATTCCACATGCATGAAGGATATTCATGAATTTTGTTAATTACTAACAAATTCCGTTTATCTAGTATACTAAAATCTATTTTCAATGTCCACAATGGACCGGTACACTAAATCCGAATAAAGTCATCATGGAGAGAAGAATCCGGTCGAAGAACTCGAGGCAATTAAGTGTATCATGGCCATGTTCCTTGTCTATTTTCCGGATAGATCCATGGTTCATCCTTGTTCTCTTTTAAGATTCGTTTAGGTGAACTTGTGAATTCTATTTGATCTATCCACGGGAAAAAAAAAAAAACCGTCGTCATGCTCTCTTCCATGAACGTGAAATATATGGGTTGTGAGGAACCTGTTCAAACCGGTTATGTAGCTCAATGAACCAATACTCCCCAGAATACTATACATGTATTTAGATGTATCCTTCCCCAGATATTCTTCAGACAGATGATTGCTTAATTCGGTGCTTCAATATGGAGGCTTAGCTTAACAGTTTGATCATTATGCTAGCTTTGGCTTAAGGAGGTCGCAGGTTTAAGTCAGCAGCAAGTACTCCACATACATAATCGCTGCAGGTCAATCTAAATTTCAACCAGAAACTCAATCTTCCTAAGATGAGATGGGCTAGGTTGGTTCGAAACAAAGTCTGTACGACTTATGATATGGTTACTATGTACCCGTAAAGATATTTCTATAGAGCCCCAAACAAATTTGCGGGACGAGATATATATATATATATATATATAATTGGGAAAGTACTAAAAAAGTTTTAAATCTATTGCTTTTGTATTTTTTTTTTTTGTAAAGGTAAGTATTAGTATTGATCTTTTACCAAATTTTGGATATACATCGAAAGATACCCGGCACCACAAAACTTGCACTGATGATGACTTGCTTTTTTTTTTTTGGTAAAGCTGATGATGACTTGCTTTTGTCTTTATTTATTTATTCTTTTTGGTAAGGGTAAGGAAATGTATTGACTTTTGCCGAAATTACAAATTATAGTTAACCTGACACCACAAATTCTGGCACTCAAAAAGACGAAGGTGTCAATATGAGTGCAAGGGTGACGTGGTTACTGGAAATTAAAGAACAACAAGATAACTTATCAAAACAAAACCCGAGAAAAACCAGACCTCCTAATCAAAGATAGATGGGTCAATGTCCCACCAACGTTGCATACGTCTATTTCTCGAATTGTCTAGGACATGCTTGAAAGTCATAGCCCTATCATTGACAAACTTCTAGAGACATTTCTTCATGGCCGGTAAGAAGAACTGATGATTGTGAAAAATGGCATTGTTCATCTCCATCCATATAATATGGCATAAAGCTCCAAAACCCGAGCGGGCTAGACTTTTATGGAAATCATTCCTAGATAAAAACTTAATTTTCCAATTGAGGTTATCTGGCCAAGTGTCATTGTGCCAAGCCAAGTTGCACTTCGCAGCCCAAAAAAGAACCGTTTGAGCCGAGAGATGGCAATCAAAAAACAAGTGATCAATGGAATCTGATTGAAGATTGCAAATTTTACAGTTGAAAATCGCTATTCTTCGATAGGACAATAGGAATACCTAGGTTGACAGTCTCTTACGGGTCATCAGCCATAGGAGGAACTGGTGGCGGGGGAGAATCGCCTTATCCCAAATAAAACGATGCCAAGCCACCGGTCGGCCTCTTGACCGGATTATATTCCAAACAGAAGCAATGGAGAAGATCTCATAGGAGTTACCCATCCACCTGCAACTTTCTAGAGTAGCCCGAATAAGAGGAATAGATACCCCTGAGATACAAGTATATCTTTGTGCGTAGATGGCTGATCCAACTTGGCAATAAACTCAGCTAACGACGCTTGTCTTGAAAAACCAAACCTATAAATATCCCGATCGGTGACCAGGAGATGAAAAGAGCCTAAGAAGCTCCACGAATCAAACCAGAGAGAAACCGAATGTCCATCCCTAATTCTCCACTAAAAATGCTTTTGTGTTTATTCTGTTCTAGATTTTTCAATTTTACCAATTGAGGCATAAACCTTCAATCAATTTGTCAATATAGTTCATCCAAACAATTTTGATAATAAAAAAATTGTTCACATATACGCGGGTCATCCTACGTAGCATGACCGGCGTTAATATAAACAAATTTCAAATAAAACTCAATGAAACTGATGCATGGTTTAAAGAATGATCTAAATCAGTATAAATTATTCGATTGTCATGTACTGAAGTTATTGTTAGTGATGGATTGACTTGATGGCAAAAAGAAAATCAATCAATCAATGGTACTTCATTTGCAGTTAATTAAAGAAGCATATTTGATCCATCATTTGAGAAGTACAAGATTACCGAATAATGCTTTTACCATATACAGTACAGGATTGTGAACGTATGGTGCAGAGCAAGAAATGTCTTCTTGCACAACCGAGTTCAAATCTCCCCCCAAGCTTAAAAAGCTAATCATTCGGCTTTCGCTTTTCGGGGCTAGTGAAAGCCACACAGCAGTTAATATCACTGTTAACTTCTTAAGACCACCTCCACCCCAAATCTCCAAATATGCTTCCTCATGCCTTTCATTTATTTTTATTTTCCTTTTTTATTGATATTTTGAATTAAGAACAGCGTCCATAGTCAATGGTATTTTTCAAAATAATTTATATGAATCAAATGCTAAAAAGAGATGTCGAAGACAATATTCTGACACTACGGTAAGAGACCTTTGAACACAATAAAACTTTATCTTTTTCTGCACCGTCTTAATGGTCTGATCTCCATGCAAAAAAGCCTAGAAAGATGGGCTTTCTGATCCCTAATCCCATCTCATTAAAAAAAAAAACTGACGAAAAGTAGAATGATTTACTTTGCCTTTTTTTTTATAATCCCTCTTTATTAACCCCCACCCCCTTTTCAAATCACAGCCTTACCGACGAAGACAAGACGACGGACGACTTTCTTTAATCTCCTATCACGAGGAACGCCTCCATTGAATACCTAACCAAGAACATGTAAGTCCTACTGTCTTCTTCTGTTTCATGAAGGTTACATAAATCCCAAGCTTTTTCAGCGAAATCCTGTTCGTGGTCATCATCGTTCATTTCATTGAGTTTCTTTCGTCAATTTTTTTTCTCGTCTTTTTCTTGGAAGAAAGAACTGTTGTCCCCTTCTGATCTAGAAAGATTTGTTTCCAAGTGGTGAAAAGAGCAGATGGTGAAGGGAAAGATCGCGATTCGAAGGATTAGTAGCTCGAAGAGCAGGCAAGTGACTTTCTTCAAGAGAAGGACTGGATTACTGAAAAAGGCAAAGGAGCTCTCCATTCTATGCGAAGCCCAAATTGGTGTCATCATCTTCTCTTGCACCGGCAAGCTTTACGACTACGCAAGCACCAGGTCAGCTCTCTCTTCCCATCATCGAATAAATTTTCGGTGCCGAATAAAAAGAAAAGGAAAAAAAATTGGACATATGAAATCCTTTGATGATCTATATTTCTTTTTTTACTCTAATTAATTGGAGCCTCTATTCGAGATGGAGATCCAAAAAGTTCGATATGGTTGCAAAATAGGTAGACTCTCTCATATGTTCAATCATTTCGATAAGGTTCATTTGTTTTCAGCGAGGAATTGATCCGGATTATCTTCGGTAACACTTTGTTGTAATAAAGTATGATGTAAATGTACTTCAAAGTTGAATTTCATCAATTAGTTTCAATTCTCCATTTACCTTGGACTAATTAGTGCTAGCTAAACTGGGGAATTTTTCATTTTGTCTTAAAAGTTAGAAGTTGTCATATAATTCAATACAAATTTTGTTATAAAAAAAGAAGACAAATCCTTTAAAAAAATTGTCACGAAAGTAGGTTTTCTTCAAGCTTCATGTCTAGTCTCTCATAGCCGACTAATATAATAGCTCAAAATCTGTTTGCTTCCAATCTCATTCAGATGCAGGTATTGCAATTACTAGACAACACGAAAAATTCTAGACAAGAACAATGTGCCCTGTGGATTTTTCCTTAGCTTAACAATCTGCATGAAATCGGTTCGTGCATTGTCATGCAGCATTTGAAAATGTTCATTTCTTCTTCTTTTTTGTGTTCTTTGTAGCATGAATTCATTGATCGAACGTTATAACAGAACGAAGCAAGACAACCAGCAAAAATCTGCTACCAATGCGGAAATCCAGGTAAATGCCAAAGACCAAGTAAAAACACACATGTACTCTCTAACTGGCAATAGCTCATCATTTCTTTTGTTGACGCCTCATTTGACGCCCACAAACTAGAGCTCTCTTTAATTTGACCGTATTGGAGGTTGAACTTTAGGTCATGCTAAACGCTTGCCCAGAGAACTTCATGAACTAACAATAAATTCAAATCAATGATGGCGAAGACCTGAACAATTAGCTGATTTGTGAAAAGATCTCATGTTATACCTCCAGAGCTTT
Source organism: Melaleuca alternifolia (assembly GCA_019926035.1). Taxonomy (NCBI): domain Eukaryota; kingdom Viridiplantae; phylum Streptophyta; class Magnoliopsida; order Myrtales; family Myrtaceae; genus Melaleuca; species Melaleuca alternifolia. Next base: position 33,917 of record JAGKPW010000347.1, read on the forward strand.
ACAATAGCAAGTCATGAGAGGTGTATGCTACCTATATTCATAGTATCACCATTATCAATCACTCTAAAAGCTTAAGGCAATTGATGGAACCATGATTTTATTTGGATTTTCTAGGCACATGGACGTTGAAACTTGGGCAACGATTAATGCACTGAAAGTTAGTTATGATAAGGGATGAAAATCAATAAGGGTCTTCATATATTGGACTACATCTAGGACTTCCATCTATATAAGCAATTCTACGGGACACGACCATCCATCTAGAAACGTAGAAATGACCTATGAGTATAGCATGGTGCTAGAAGATAAGGTAGGATGGAGCCCATAAAGGAGAAATGAGATGTTAATCTTAACGTACCACCACTTAGTGCTAATAGAGTGAGGATTTGTACTTGAAGTTGAAGAATGGAAAATAAGACGAACAAGCTAATCCATGCCAAAAAAGGGCTTAAAAAGTATTATAACTTGACTCTGACACTAGTAAAATTTGGTGTTCTCTCTCAATATCTAAAAGCTTATAATAGTAGATAGGTGTGTAAATCGTGAGATTTTATATTTAAATGCTTTGAAAGTCCCTCTTTTCTACCAGCTCCAACAATTTTTATGTCACAAGTTTCAAACAATACGGAGAGAGCTAGATTAGTACTATTCGCAGTAATAATTTGAGTTGTAAGGATTAGAGAGTAATTATAATTTAATGTAACACCCATACGGAAAAGTCATAATTATTTGCATGAGTCTAATTGTGTGCACTAATTTTACTCCATTAGCTTTTTAAAAAGGAGGCAGAGAGCTCGATGCAGCAGATGAAGTGTGTGAAGGAATGCAACAGGTACATTTTTTGCTTTGCCCCATTGTTAGTTGCTTGGTTACAAGTTGCAAGGATAACGTCTGAAAAGTTCTAAATCTAATATATGATAATCAATTCAGTCCTCAAATTTTTTATTGAAGTCAATTTAATGCTAAATTTTTTGATAATTTCTTAATGCAATCGTTCTTGCCAATTTGTGCCTAAAAATTCATCGACGGCCAGCAGCCAAAATTGATGGAAATGATTATATTAGACAATTATAATTTAGGATTGAAATTAGCTACCGTGTAATAGGTTTATAACTTTTCAACAAATATCATGCAAGTCGCATTTTCCATCTAACCAAAGAAAAATTCAACTTGGAAATAGCCAGCATTCAAAATTGATCGAAATGATTATATTAGAGAGTTATAATTTAGGATTGAAATTAGTTACCGTCTAATAGGTTTATAACTTTTCAACAAATATCATGCTAGTCACATTTTCCATCTAACCAAGGATTAATTCAACTTGGAAATAGCAGGCATATTGTTAGAATGTTCAATTAGCTATACAAGCTAGCTTAACTAATAGTATAACTACAACTAGCTCAACATGCATATATGAGTCACACTTGGAAGTGTGGAAAATTATAGTAAGATAACCTACAATAGAGATTCTAGACTATACATACATTAACTTCAAATTTAATGTTGAAAGCCATCCTAGATATTTTCCGTTGTCCCCTCCATATACTTTGAAGTATATGAAAACCAAAGGCGATGAAAGACGTTGTAAATGCATGAGCCGATGCGTTGAATTATTGCCAGATTCGAAGTCTTAAGTAACCAGTGGTGAGCATGCAGTTAACAAATATGACCTTTCCCAGCCGGCGGCTCATTTGGTTAAAAATTCTTGTTTTAGTGTGTTGATAACCTTGATAATGAAGGATTAAGGTGATGACTTTTGTATCATAAGGTTCATGATTTACCTTTTGCATGTGTATATGTGTACTTGTTATAAAGTAGATTGGAACAAGTGCTCACTCCTGGATTGCTAATCCTAAATGTCTTGTAACGAGGGAAATAACCACAGTTTGCTAGTGAAACTTGAGGTCGTTGCCACAAGACTGATGGGAGAAGAGATTTCCGAACTAAGTTTGGAGGACTTGAAGAATTTCGAAAAGGTCTTGGAAATGGGTTTGAAGAATGTCCGCTCGAGGAAGGTAACATAAATGGAGACACTGTCAATTGTCATGCAAGAAAGATCCTGACTTATGGTCTCACTTTACAATAATTTCTTAACGTTCATCTATACAGGACCAGAGTTTCACGGAAGAAATGAGAGAGCTAAAAAGAAAGGTTTGACATGGAAAGAATACTCTGTCTATGCGGGTAATAGTACTTGAGAATTGCTTCATCCCTATACATGACTGATTTCTTGAGGCGTTACAGGTTGTCGGCGTCGAACAAGAAAATTTAGAACTGCGTAAGAAGTCGAGAGTTGTAGGTCCAGATCGTAGAGAATCGGACGACGAGGTATGTACTTTTTCCTGAAAGCCCATAGACCCATCAGGGAATTTCAACTTCACTGCAAAACTTCCATTTTTATTTCAAATGTCTGCTTCGAACTATGTCAGAAAATAGGCAAGTGGCTTCTGTACTTGGGAAGACTCAAGTCATTAAAATCGTTGATTAGATAATTTTCACATAGCCATGTGATCAATGGGTGAGATGTACTTGGGTTTGGGAAAGTTTTTCCCTCAGATATTTTAGTGCGCTACATTTTTATCCATACAAATCAATCACTACATAAATAGCATTATTCTTTTGGAAATAAAAAGGGCGAATTCATGAAGTTCAAACTATTTAGGAAGATCATGCTTCTACAAACAGCAAGAAGTTTTTCTTAAGATAGGACTTTCAAACTCCTAAAATAGGGTTTCACCACGTAGAATTATGTTGTTTTATTGTAATTGTTGAACATTTGGACTAAATGCTTTTCCCAACTTACAATACTTCAAATTGGTTCTTCTGTCTCAGTTTTCTGCAGAAACTAGTTCTAGTAAAGAAATTAGCAAGATTAGTGCTCATGCAGTCCCAGACAAAGATGACATGCCAGAACGTATTCTTTTGCAACTAAGCTTGCAGCCAAAGCCCTATCTTTTGGATGCACAAAAAACTGCAAGTGGATAGCAGTAAGCATTTCGCATTGCCTACCAGATTTTGGGAAAAGAAATTGGTCTTTCATATGGATACGCGTCATATCACATGTCAATCTTTTTTCAATTATCAACCACTAAAATTATTGATTGCAACCTAAAAGATCAATCCATTGTTTGTTGCATTTGATGCAGATTGTCATGGCCGTATGTCGGATGTTCTTCTCAGCAAATGAATTTCTACGACGGTGTACTCACTAAATAAAGTGGATTGATATGGTGTGTAATTACTTTTTCCCGCGTATACTTATGTGGAGCCTTCTCAGTCCGACAGGAACTGATATATATTTTATCATACTCGCATTTCAATATATCTGGCAAAGAGGCTCTGCTCTATCGGGCATGCATCAGCTTTACTAATTTTTGTAGTTCCTCCATGTTCCTTCTCCATAAAGACAGCCTCCCGGCAGTTTGACCTGACTGTAATAACAGCAGCAATGATCGGGCCTCATACCCCACTGAACGAGATTGATAATTTTGATCTAACTGGGTGTTTTTTTTTTCGGTCAAATAATTGGGGTGGTTAAAACACCATGTGAGCTACCCCATAACATGGAAAAACAGATGGCAGAGGATGAAAATGCAGAATATATTTGCAATTCTCAAATTAAATAAATAGTTAAAAATGGTGAGGCTCGAGCTTGCCCATGTCGGTGAGCTCGATTGTTGCTAGATTGGCCAAGCTTAGTCTCACCGGAGGCCAGCACCTGTGGCTGGTTGGTGGCCATTGCCATGATAGGCCATTGGCAATGGGAGAAGGAAAAAGAAAAAGAAAAAGAAAAGGATAAGAAATACAATATCAAAATATTAAATAATTGGAGATGAGCAACTTTGGAAAGTGGTTTTTTTTTTTTTTTTGGTAAGGTGAGAATTTGTATTACTTTGTCAAGTGAAATATACAATAAGGATATAACCATGCATCACAAAATTTGCACTCATGATGACATTAGACAATGTCAGTTAAGAGTGAAAGGGTACCGTGGTTTCTAACTTCAAATAAAGTTGAAGGCCGAAACATTTGGCCAAAAAGGGCTAAACCTAAGTAGACCGACCCTCAATTGCAAAGATAGAAGGGTTAAATTCCCAGCTACGCTGCATTCATCTATTCTTGGAGTTATCCGAAACTTGCTCAAAGGTCAAGGCCTTGTCTCTAACAATCTTCTCCAAATGCAACTTCATTGCCAACACATAAAACTTTTGATTGCGGAATATAGCGTTGTTCCTAACTTTCCATATCAAATGGCAAAGGGCTCTTAATACAAATCGAGAAAGGCTTTGGTGGAAGCACTTCCCGGAAATGCACCTAACTATCCAATTAATTGTTTCCATCCATGGCCTATTCTACCATGCAAGATTACATTTAGCAGCCCAAAACATTGCCAGTTCACCAATAATACGACATCCAAAGTACAAATGATTAGCTGAGTCTAGCCTAAGGTTACAAAATATATAATACGACATACTAAGTACAAATGATTAACTGAGTCTAGCCTAAAGGTTACAAAATATACACTTGGCATCTAGGATTCTTCGACATGATTTGGAAAGTGGTTTTGTCTCTTTAGATTTGGAAATTCACTTTCCTAATTTATGCATGAATGTCTTCTATGTAACAGTCGCGTTTTGGACCGGGTTCGCGTTTACGGCCTTGGGGAAATTTTCGGGGAAATTTTATAGTTTCCTTTTTAATTTCGCGAAAATTGTGAAAGGCTCTTGGATTATTGAATTTGGTTGTTAAGAATTTTATTCGGGCCCAAAATGTCAAAATTTTAGTGTTGGGAAAGTTTGGTGAATTTTAGAAAATTTTCCCGAATTTTTACGAATTATTAAAGCAATTTTCCAATTTTCGGAAATTAAAATATTACTATTTTATTAAATTTCCGAACCGGCCAGCGAACCAGCCGGTCCAACCCCGCGAACCGGGCGGTCCGACTAGGTCGGACCGGACGGCATGCGTCGTGCACGCGTGCGGCTCTCTCCTTCTCTCTTTCTCTGCGGCATTTCGGCGAACAGTTGATGTGCACCCATCAACTGTTGCAACCGTTGCCTCAACGGTCGCCTCGCCACTACCACCACCCACCCCTCGTCCTTGAGGGATGGCCGGAGTGATGTGGAGCCAATGGAGGACCTCCACATGGCGCCGGCGAGTTGATTTTCAGCTCGCCCTCAACCACTCCCCTACGGTATACACCGAGCTCCACCCCCACTTTCGACGCACGCCATTCTCAACTCAGACCTCCTCTCGCCTCGACGTTGGTGTCATTGGGAAGCCTACAATGCTGTCTTCACAACGCCACCCACCGCCGCCCTCGGTTCCGCCAGAGTCGCCGTCGGCAGCCCCCGAAAGGAGGCTCCACGGTTCGAGTTTTCTGGAAAAAATTTCCAGAAAACTGCAGCCCAACCCGGTGAGTCCTCTCAATTCCGAGCTCCTTAGCTCGATTGGTTGCCACCAATCGATTCCTTGACGTCCCTACACTCTGTTTACGGCTTTTGTTTCGTTTGATTTGGTCTATATCGGAGTGGAGTTGGCTCTTTTCGAGGTGAGCTCAAACTGAGCTCGCCAAAGCCCTAGCCGTCACTGTCGCCATTCTAGCCACTCCCACGTGGCACCGTTGGACTCGCGCTGGTCCAGTGAGTAAAACCCCTAACCTCCCTTCGTTCGGTTTGGCCTAGAATCGACGAATCAAAACTCGAAACCCTAACCCCTTCTCTAAAACCCTAGATTCCGAGCCGTCGACTTCGTGGCGAGATTTCTCACGATTCCGACCACCTCAGCCCTCTTCAACGCCACCGTTAGACTCGCCGTCGGCTCAGCTTTCATTTCCAACCAGTCTCGTGCTTCGGTTTGGTCGAAGGACGGAGAACGGCAGCCAAACCCGAGACGTCCCGACACACGACCCGGATAGCTTGAACCGGATCTGTGCAAGCTTCGCCGTCGCTGTCACCAGAGACCAGTCCGCGGGCCAGACAGCTCGACCCAGCAAGTCGGCCCGGTAGGCCCAGCCCAGCAACCCGACCCGGGACCAGCCCAGGCCAGGCAGCTCGACCCAGCGAGCCAGACCTAGCCGCGAGGCCCAGCAGCCGACTTGGCCCAGCCCAGGTGGCCCGAGAGAGAAAGAAAGAAAAGAAAAGAAAAGAAAAGAAAGAAAGAAAAGAAAAGAAAGGAGCGGGCGAAAAAAGAGAGAGTTATTTTTCTCTTGACCGTCAGCAGGTGTCTGGTTCAGCAGGGTGGAAGCCAAGAGACTCACAAGTGAGTGGGCTCTAAACCTTTATTAGGCGCATTTACTGCTTTAGTAGAAAATAGCTAGAATTCCTAGAATTCCTAGAATTTAGGATTCGATTGATTGCTTGATTAGTCGGATAGAACGGTTAGTTTGGCTGACGATGATTCAATCCGTGACGGGACTCGCTTGACGCGAGATGTAGCTCAGGGCCATTGATTGGCATGTTGAAGTGCCAAGGGCACGGATTTTGTGAAAGTTGAGAAAATTCAACTTTGGTGTGACTTTGGTTTCGGTACGAAGGAGGGGGCTCGTCGGGGACGACCACGTACCTCACGGAGAGTTAGTTCGATTAATTACCCCTGTTGATATTTATTTACGTAGTTTATTTTAATTAAATCTGTGATTTAATTATTAGTTGTGCAATTTAATAATTGATTTCGATTATTTAAATTGCTAGTCTCGCATTTAAACTACTTTAGCTGTTAATTTACTTAGTAGTCCTGCATTTAATTACTAGTAATTTAATTTAATTATTTATTGTTTAGTTATTTATTATTAATCGCTTATTTAAATTAGCAAGATGATATGGGGCAACTTTGACTGAGGAGTTAGGTGCAATAAAATCCCTTAGCTATATTGTTGTTTCGAATCGGTTATCCTTAGTATCCGAGAGTCGGGGGACCTACAGGATAGTCTAGCCTGAGTCGGTTGCGCAGTGCTGCCAAGACTCAATGAGAAGCAAGGAACTAAGGTTCATTCCCTAGTGAATTACGACTGGCTATTCCCTTAGAGACCGCGAGTTGGGGAGGGACGCCATAGGGACCCTAGGGCAGGGGTGTTCCTAATCTAGGGTTAGGGTTTGTTCACTGAGATACCAAGTATCTCACTCCACCACCCGCACCATCCCAGGACCCAGCTATGGACCCGAAGGAGGAACTCTCAGACTTGGAAGACCTTCTCGAGGAGGAGGACCCCCAGGAGGAGGAGTTGTTGGAGCAGGAACCTCCCGAGGAGGAGGAGGACTGGGATCAGTTGCCGCTGGAACCTCTGGAGGAGGAGGATCTGGAGGAGGACTCGGAGCTGGAGGCTCCTTTTAGCTCGGACGAGGAGGCAGAAGACCTAGAGGAAGAGATAGGGATGGTCCCCGATCATCCTATCGATAGAGGGTGCGTGATTAATAGGGAGGTGAGGGAGAGTGGACTCATCGTTGGAGACCCAAGAGCAGACAGAGTGGATTTGGAGCATTCTGAGACAGACCTGGTTTCTGCACTAGTACACAGTGGAGTACACCGGTTTCCCAGAAGGCGAGATGGAATACCTCACAGAGCGGTGTGGAGTACCTTGGGGAGGATACAAGTCTGGTTACGAGGATCTCGATGGAGCAGATGACTCGGAAGACGAGACCGTTCTCAACCGAAAACCCTATTTTAATGTGCGCAAATATTTAAAATCGATTCGTGTACCTTAGGGTAGTCCACCCTTCCACTTTCTCCGCGACTTTTGACTGTATAGCTGTGCGGAGGTGCGCACCCTAGACCTTTTGATATTTTCCCCCAAGTTGGACTTCTTTGTAATTATGGATGATGTGGATACATTTTGAAGTTGTTATGTAATGAAGGTATTTTATGGATTCTATCTTGGTTCCTTAGCTGTTAACAACTGTGATTTGGATTTGGAATGACGGAGCTACATTGGGAGTCGAACTAAATTGGATCCTAAAAGTAGAAGCAGGAGACAGTCACGGGCCCGCGAACCGAGGCGTGACATTCTATGACCAGCAAATGTTTTTAGTTGACTAGCAATTTTTTGCGAATCAAATGGGTGAAAGTGCAGAAAACTAATCCTCGGAAGTTCATTTTCCTATAAACAAATCCACCCTAAGCACATTTAGAATAATGCACTGATAAACGAATAGATGAATAAAAGGACACAGAGCTAACTCCCATTGAAATATTAGCATTTGCGTTGGTACGGTAGCGCAATGGAAATTCTGTCAAATGCATTGTTTTATCAATTAATGCATAAGTAACGAAATGTTCCTCGATGTGTTCATGCTTGATTTCCTAGTTTACACTAGCAATCTAGCGTCTTGAATTTCTTCGATAATCGTACAAACCATGTTGTCCTCCTTGAATTATTGCTAGAAGTTGTATCGAGATGCGGATTGGAAAGATTAGACAAAAAGTGACCCCCCATAGCCAAACCCTAACGATATTTTTGTTCTTGCCGTGTAAACTTTAGTTTTGTGCTCGAAGGAAGTGGTGATAAAACACGCATGCGCATTTTCTTAGATGTCCCTTTCCTATGCTATAGCTGATTATAAGGTCACTAAGTTGTAGTTAGTTTTAATTAGATGCCCAATTAGATAAGTGCCAAATGCTTTTTCTATTTTTTTTCGTTTTCTGTCTCTCATTTGCGTTTGTTTAATGTAGTGGCGGTGTGGTAATACTTCAACTCTTATGAAGCTTACGTCAATGGGCTCAAGTTGATCATTTCTTCTTTGCTTTCTCCTAGTTAAGAGTACTTAGTTTCTTTTCCATCAAAATGTGGCAATGATCTTTCTCATCGTTGGATGGATTCTCTCCACTGTAATTCATTACATAAGTTTACTCTACTGTCTAGGAAGCAATAGATATTATTAGATGGCAGAGATGGATTTTATAATTAATTCCCGTCGTGATCTGTGCCCACTAAGTGATTTTTATATTATCCTTTGTTATTGAAATTCATCATTCAAGTCCATGTATTGACTTTTCCAATTATTCGATTGAATTCGATTTGTTGAGTTATGATAGTAAAACACCGTAATCGTCATAATAAGTCCAAAACAATTGCCCCTCGCTGGTTTATAATGTAATTATCTCCTTACGGGATCGTATAGAGACCTGTGTACACGGTTTTTAATGGGTATACGGATCAAAAAGCTGTCAAAGAGACAGCTGCTTTTCTTTTCTTGAATATGAGCTGTCCTTATCTCCGATCTCTAATGGTCCATTAGCTGATCAGATCAACAGGCATTTGTAGCGAACTCCTTTGATACCTAGCTTTCTTGGTTGCTTCACCAGCAAGCTCCAGTCGATTGTCTTTCTTTCGTCTGAGGTAATCTGCGAGATCTCTGATAATTATTGTAGTAGATCTGTGTATCTGCTGAGTACTTACCTCGTTCTAGTGTACTGTTGCGTTGATATATGATCGCTCTAAACAGTAAGAAAAATTAAGTAGAGACTAGCTACAGAGTGTTTGCAGATCAATGGGGAGAGGAAAGATTGTGATCCAAAAGATAAAAAGTTTGGCAAGCAGGCAAGTGACCTTCTCAAAGAGAAGAAATGGGCTGCTCAAGAAGGCCAAAGAGCTCTCCATTCTTTGTGATGCCGAGATCGGTCTGATCGTCTTCTCTTCCACAGGCAAGCTCCACGAATTTTCCAGCTCCAGGTCTCTCTCTCTCTTTCTCTAGTCGCACAGCATCCTTTCTTTTAGCAGTACTTCTTTTACCTATTTTATTGTAAGGATTGCGAATCATTTCACATCTGATATCGCCTGTATTTCTAGTATATACTAAAATGTGCATTTCAAATTAAACCAAATGAATCAGCATGAGGGCTACATTCAACCGTTACATCAAATCCAAAGGTCATCATGCAGAGAAGGATCCCATCGAAGAAGTCGAGGTAATCATGTGCATCATGGCCATATTCCTTGTCTATTTTCCAGATGAAGCCAATACTAATCCATGTTCTCTTAGGTAGTTCCCTTTTTAAAAAAAAAAATTTAATGTGGAACTGTAGATTCTATTTGATCTAGCCACGAAACGCGTACTCATGCTCCCTTCCCGACACATGAAAAATGTGTGTCATGAAAAAACATTTCGAACCAGTTATCTAACTCAATAAATTAATTCTCCCGAGAAGTGGATATATGCACATATGTTTTAATTGCAAGCCTGCCAGATCTTTTCAAGAAGGATCATTGCTTAATTTGATGATTCAACATGGAGTCTTAACTTAACACTCCTTATTATTATGCTAGCTTTGCCAAAGGAAGGTCGCAGGTTTAAGGCAGCAGGTACTCGACGTGCAGGAATACCGCAGGTAATTCCAAGTTTCAACCAAGAGCTCAATTTTCATTAAAAAAAAAAAAGGGCTAGCTTTTAGTTGAAACAAAGTCTTGATAAGTTGGGGACTTCCTTACATTTTAACCTACACAAATAATACTTGACCTGAGAAGTTTTAAGTTATTAGCAGGGGCACACATAAGTAAACAACCCTAACCGCATACTTTGGTATACGCTAACAATCTGATCAACTGCGTATAATGGTTATAGATCCAACTATGGCAGGCCTTACATGATGCTTTTGGCTCTTAGATAGATTGCCTTAATTTCTTTTACGTTTTATGTAGCTGCAAAGATATTTCTAAACAAATTTACAGGAGATGAGAAATATATAGGCACAATGATATAGCCTGGTTATATAAATGTGCAGGCATCTGATGGGCCAAGATATTTCCAACCTAAGCATAAAAGACCTGCAAAATTTGGAGAAGCAATTGGAGATGAGCTTGAAGGTTGTCCGAATGAGAAAGGTATATTTACATAGGTGACCTGGTTAAAACCAAATTTCATTCAGCCTTTTAGGTAAACATGGGCGTCGAAAAAGCATGCAACTTGTCATTTGGCATAGGACAATTAAGTTATGCGAATAAGCAAGGACATAAATGCTACGACAATTCTAGGGCAATCAAATATGCCTTACGTGGAATGTACATAATTTAACATCTCAAACTTTTTCAAATTTCTTCAATAACTGTGGTTGCAATGTCACAATTCAATACGAGTTTCACTGCTTTGAGAATATTCCTCATTGATAGATTTTCCTTACTTCTTGCAACAAACATCCATGAATTGTTATTTGTTTTATTTGGTTACATGAATGCCTTATGTCGGTCCCATCTTGATCATTCATTCAATTATTTCAGAAAAGGGAGCATTTATTCTCTTACTACTTATGCCTCACTAACGTCTAAGGAATTGCATGTATTTCTTCCCTTAATGTTTCAAAACCTCATGCAAAAATTTTATTTTTTAATTTATATCTTGTTTCTCATTTTGTTCATCTCTCGGACCCCCAGAAGGATGGGGATATATACTGCTAGTCAATGATAACACGTGAGAGGTATTAACAAAGTGTCCTCCACAATGAAATCTCTTGTTCCTTTCTTTACCGCCCAAAATTGTTCCTTGTACAAGCCAGATGTTTAATATTTTTCGAAGACCAATATCCACATTATTTTCCTTTTGCAAAATTAAAAAAAAAATCACATTTCATTGCCAACCTTTTTTGTTTTGCTGTTAGCTCGGTCACTTACTATTTATGGTTTAACATAAACATGGTTTTCCTTTAATTCTGAACATATTCTCGGTTTGGCCTTGTTTGGGTTGTTTAAGAAGTTAATTTGAGTTTCACCCTCGTTCAATGCCAGAGTATAGTTTCCTGGTATTGTTTGTTTATATTTTTTGAAAGCTTTAAATTTTGTGAGTTAGATGTAGTTGAGATATGATTCTAATGTTTTAGTTTGAACTTTGTGCCATATCCTTTTGTGTTAGCATACATAATTACTTTCATTTAACTCATTTTGGTGAAAACATGGCTTGAATCCTATAAAGTGCTAATTATCTTTTTGCCTACCTAAGAATAGCATGATGAAGCTTTCTAATGTTATTTTTTTTGTCTATATGTTCATTAAATTTATTTTTTGGATATTGAGGACATGTGTAGTAGTATACGTACTTTCATCTTTAGCTTTTGAAAGTATATCATTATTATTTACCTTTTCCCTGATAAGTTTGGCTTATCATTGGCATCTCCAAGAAGCACCGCAATAAATTTAGTCAGGTAAGCATGTCATGAGATGAATTAGGGATGTGCAAAAGAATCAAGAAATACTCGGAACCCAACCAAAGTGACCTAAAATCGACAGTTCCCATGGGTATCAATCTGATTCAAGATTCCAATTTACTAGAATTGGTGAGTATGGGTCTGGTTCCCAATTCAAGCGTGGAACAACCTACTCACTAACTTGGACCGTAACAATATATAGTTACATTAAAAAAATTCAATTCACTTTTAGTGAAAAAAAGTCTTTTCCCTTTTATTTTCTATTTCCTGTATTTCGTTTGCAACATTTTACATTCACTCTGTTTCTCTCACTCTCTATTACTAATCCCCCTCCCTTTGTGATTTTCTCTCTTTTTAACTACATTCCCCCTCACTTTCTCACTATTTCTCCCTGTTGTAAAATATTGCGTTGCAAGCATTTAATAGAGAGAATAGAGAAAGATAAAGTAGAGGAAACAGATAAACACTAAAGATAGTAGAGAAAGCCTCTCTCTCTAATTCTTATTCAAATGACCAGAACTAAACCCTTATTTATAGAAAAACAGGGATGTACTTATCATCAATGTATCAAATATATACATTAAAAAGAGAGATGAATAGTCTCCAGGAAGATGAACAGTCTAGGGAGATGAACAAACTTTCTAGAATGTATCATAATTGGTCCATTGAATATAATGAATATTCACGTATTTCATAACATCCCCACATTATCCCTCTCTTTTTCGCAAGCCAATCCTTAGATGTATGGAATGTGTTGAGGCATCTTAGTGAACGTCAATCTTGTTTGTCACCATCCCCTGCAATTTTCCTTCCTACAGTTGGTGAAAGCTTTCTCTCTCGGACCGTAGTTTCCCTTAGGTTTCTTCAGATTTTGTGGCTCTGGGATTGAGGAGTAGCGATTGGCATTTGCTTTGAGCTACGGTTGGAGTGCGCCGTTTCAATATCGATAGAGTTTCCCGCGCAAGTGTTGCTAATATAGGCAGTCTGATTAGTTGGATTGTTTCAAGTTCGTGGGGGTTTTGAGAGAAGGATGACAAGAGATGGCGGACCGGACTGGTGCATTTTACTAGGTGTCCTATTTGTTGCTGTATCCAATTTTGTAGGGATTGGGGACCGGTTCCATGGACCCACCTAAGAATCTTGGCTATTTGTTTCCAGAGTGGGTCTATGGAACCAATAGGCAGTTCCGAGTTCCAATTTTTCAGAACTGGCTTTTAGTGGGCGGATCTTGGTTTCAGGATGCAAACTGTCCATCTAGACCATGCTCACCCTTGACAAATGCTTTCTTTTGTTATGTAATAACTCTTCTCAAACAATCTGGTTTTTGTCCCCACCACAGTATCAGGTTTTGAATGAAGAAGTGGGAGATCTCAATAAAGAGGTTCTCTCTCTCTTTTCCCCTTTTGGTAACTGCCCCTTCTGTTTATATCTCCAAGAAAAAACAGTAACATCAGATTATGATTCGCATTGTAGGCACCGAATGCAAGTGATTCCAGCGAAGTTATAATCAGGGAAGTTCCACACACTGCGCCGTTATTTGTCATTCGCGCTCCGTAGCAAAAGGAGCAGAACAGCTCGAGATAGAGCTAAGGTATTGATCAGTGTTACAGTAAGTTTTAACTTCTTGCAACACAGCTCTAACCAAATTCTAGTGAAAATGACCATTTACATGTCATGTCTTCGTGACAGGTCGCTTCCGCAGTGAGGAAGACCACATTGTCCATAATACGCTGGCTCAATGCAGTGAGGAATACGCTGGCTCAATGCAGGAATGTCGAGGAAGACCACATTGTCCATAATTCTCTACAGTGCTATTGCGCGCTTCTTTTAGAGGCTCCTGAGGAACTAATTCATAATCTTATCAATTGTGTCGAGTGTGAAGTAGATCAAATCCAATATTTATGCTGATCAATTATCAAATAGAGCTTGATGCAAAGCTTGTTGCGGCCGGTGTTGTGTCAAATTAATGATCTAATTTAGTTGCAAATCAGATGAGCCTAAGATGTCACTCCATTATATCATGGAGATTAGTGTGTTGTCATCAACTATTTTCTTTCTTAGCAAGTGTGATCCCACCCGCTCTCACGATAAAGACGGAAACCGGATTTGGCCGAAGGGGATTAAAAAACCTGTGAAAATTTTCTTTAGGTAAAAGCAAGTAAGAAGCACTTCGTATTTGCTAAAGCAAAAGTACCGATGACCCAAAGTTTGTTGAGCACATTCTAAAAAGAGATTACAAAATTATTTTGATTTAAAGTTTTATAAGGAACCGAAAAAGCAGGTAGTTGTAAGTATTTGCATTTGTCTATGCTCGTTCGTGAAGTGATGAACGTCCATTCTCCGTCTCTAATGAAACTAACGGATCCGAGAGTTAAAAGAAACCATTCAACAATCCAATTATACAACTCGAGAAAATATGCAATAACGCATCACAATATGTCTCCAACACTAAAAATGACAATATGTTTTTAGTTTGCATATGTCTCGTAGTCAACTTAGTGGAAACATTTAGTGATTTTCTTGCTAAGCTAGGGTTCATCCACTATGCAAAAGCGACAAGAATCATATGAATGACCTTTCAAACAAATTGAATCCCCAAGTGTGAACACGAATCACCTATGAGATATTAAAGTACAATCCCAAGTGTGAACGCCATAATTAACAATCCCATCAGCAGCGGAAGTACAAGCTGACCAGGGAATTGTATATGCCAGTTATGGGTTCTTGATGCGCTACGGCATTGTACGAACTGTCAATAATGTCTGCCCCAATTTGACTAGAATATGTTTGTGCAGTTTGGTTTCGTCAATTCGTTCGTCAGCAGAAAGATATGCAGGTCCTTAATGTAATGTTCTCTGCACTCTTTTCTTCTCGAGGGAAAGAAACGTTTGGTGAAGTTCAAGGAGTGATTACAGTACTAGGGTACGGACCTGAAAATGATACTATATATATATATATATATGAAGGATTCATCCGCATAAATCGAGTAAATCATTAGATGGAAAAATAATTTGCCGAAAATTAATAGCATTTTTTATCATATGAAGTATTATGTGGAACCCTCCGTAAAATTCTAGTCTTAAAGAACTCATCATGTTCAACAGTATATTAGTGTATATCTTATGATACAGCGGGTAAATAAGTCTATTAAATCTGTCCATGAATGTCCATTGTCTCTGCTCAACCTTTTTCCTTGGATCGGATTCACATAATGAGTTGTAAAAGGGCCTTAACTCCACTTTTTCATGTAGATTGTACATAAATCAATATAGAAATTAATAATATTTTATAATTAAACTAATGCGAAATCATCAGAGAACTAAATAAGGAACAGTAAAAATACCGAAATATCTGCGTGGTTCAATCTAATTGTTGGTATCTAATCCATGAAAAAAGTCAGCAATAGATGATTCGCCAGTAATCAAAGGCTGAGGATTGAGTCTTTTTCATACTTAAACAACATCTAAATTCATAGTGTTTATAAATAAATAACTCAATTAAGTATGTATATATACATATATATATATATATATATATATATACACACACGACCATATCAAGCCTAAAACAAACGGTTTAGGTAGGTACGGCTGTCCAAAGAAGTGTCGTATGCTGCTTTTTCTTTTCCCCTTTGTACGGCTCCACGGGCCGGAGGAATTAAATAGCAAAACCCATGTTTCCTTTTCATTTTGCGACGAAGACTTGTCCACCCATAAACATAAAATATATCATTCATACCATAGAACATGTGGGAAAAATTTTCGATGGTCCCGGCGCAGTGCACCGGGCCATTAGGAGCCTGCCACCTCGCAGGTGGGCCCCGCTCGCTATCTCACAACGCACGGGGCCCACCCTCCAGGTGGCCACCCCTTAGTGGATTGGGCGCACTGCGCCGGGACCACCTAATATTTGCCCAGAACATGTGAGCCCCGAGTTTTGTCTTGTAGTAGGGCTAGAGAAATTTGCCCTTTTTGTTTTAAACATAACAGAAGCCCCGTTTCTGGAATTTATGTATGCAATATAACCTGAATTCTTCTAAAACCAAATCAAACTAAACCTCAGCATATATGCCCTTCAAGAAATTCATTTCTTCTATATTATCCATGTGGGTTGGATTTCATAAACGGCTCAAATTCAAGACATAATGCAACAAGGCTTCTATTGTTATGTCCCATGAAAATATAGCTCCTTTTTCACAGTAAAAGAATTGGAGATTGAAAAATAATGAGCAGTGACTTTTCTTTATTTAAGAAACTTGTTGATAGCCATTTACAATTTTGTAAAACTTGTTTTTATAATTTTCGAAACTTGAATGTACTAACTTTTATATGAAATTGCTAACCTATATTAGAGCAACTCATTGTATTTTGTCAAATAAATAACTAACCTAAACCCGGAATACCATGGCACGGCCTTCCTAGAAATAATTCACAAATAGAAAGTTAATGGATTACTAAGCAGACACAAAAGGTTGCTCATAAAAGAGATGTGCCATTGCTTTGTGCAAACTCTTCCAAGCTTATATCTATCGCAACTTGGAGTCTCAAATTGATCATTCTTACATTTGCAATTTAATTTAGTTCAGAGAGGCCACTAGTGGGTTATAAGATGATTAGACATTCAAGTAAAATATGAGGGCACGTCTTACTTTTATGAACCAAAGGTTTGTCAATATAGGAATTTGATTATGTTAAATTAGGCTAACGTCGTTTTGGTTATATTTTGCAAGCAGTCTTAGTTAATTTCAACCTTAAGATACTACAATATTATAGATGATCGTGCAAATGTACAATCAAGAATTTACCCCTCAACAAATCAAAACAATAAACAAATTAGCAGAAAAGAGAAAACAACTTCAATTCGTTAAGAAAAGCAATAACAATGCTTTGTCGTCATCCAATGCACCAACTACTCTGCAAGTTTTCAACTATGAAACAAACAATGTTGCAACATCAGTTCTTTGTGGTATTTTGTGATAATTAAACTATAGGCAACGGGAATAATGCATAAAATGAAATTATTAATTACTCTACATGATGCGATTGTTATTAAAGGGAAAATTTTATATAGGGGCCTCCTCTCATTTTCTTAAAAGATGCCCTAGAGTAAAATTTATTTGAAATAAAAGCATAAAGTTGCCATGACAATTACAAATAAAAGTCTGACCTCACCGGTTGGCCAGATATTCTGACTGATCAATAGCATTTTTGCCTGAAGATAGTTTGTTTAATTTCTCTCTCTTCTCCCCTGTTGATCTTCTTTTTCATCCATCTATATGAATAGGGAAGAGTGGCCAAAGTATCATGAACAACAATGGCAAGGATTGGAGGAGTTGCATGATATGTTTTGGGATTAGGCATATTGTGTTCAGAACAACCAGTTCGAGTATCGCAAAAAGACTAGAGGGCTTCCAAGCCCTCATTAGTTGTTGGTAAAGGTTGCAGCACTTACTTGGCGAAGCCCAGATCTCACCTGTCGCTTACCGAGGCCATCGTGGCCATGGGCGAGGCTAGCTCGCTCGAAGGGTAGCCATGCTCTCTCGGAGCCTCATGATGCAAAGCTTCTCCTCCAATCTATTCATATCATACATGTCTCATACCTGTCGCCGCATCTATCCCTCTCGTATGATCTCTCACTCCTACATCCACCTCTGCCACCATACCATTCCCTTTCCCCCTTGTGCTCCTGCTTCCACCCATGGCAACCTCTGCCACCGTACTCCTCCCTCTCCCCTTTGCATTCCTCCTCCCACAGGTGGCCGCCTATTCTGTTGGAGACCTCGGCCTGAAGGTTGCTTTTATAATTGTTGAAGTTGTCTTGAATTCCACAATATTTCGATCGATTTAAAATTTGAAATTAAAAGTCGATCGGGAAATTTAGGAAGGCTTGAAAATTGCAGACTATTTATTTCCTAGATTTGGATCTATCTATAAGAGATTTTCATTGGATATAGTCCTAATGTAACTAGGATATATCATGATATCTCTCATATTTAGGGGATAATCACTAAAGATATGATATGATAATATCTTTATGGTGGAATTTCTTTCCTATTAAGATTAGAAAAGTAGGGATCTAAAGATATATATTTCAGCATTGTACCTTGTACTCGTAGATGGGTGATGTGCCAAAATAAGATATAGTCTCTCTCTCCCGTGAATGTAGGCGGGTTTTCGCCGAACCACGTAAATCTCCATGTTCTTGATTATTCTTGTTTTTTTCTCATCTAGTTAGAGTGTTCTTCCGCATAACAATTGGTATCAGAGCAATGCAAGTTCTCCGTTCCTGTATTGTGACTTCTGACTAGATGACTAGAAGAGATTCAACCGTTCGATTTGATATTGAACGATTCACTGGGAAGAATAATTTTACACTATGGCGGAGAAGGATGAAGGACATGTTGATTCAACAAGGTTTATCAAATGTTCTTCTGGGGAACAATACTTCGTGCAAGACTATGGGAGTTGGAACCGTGAAAATCAAGATGTTTGATGGCATGGTTAGAACTTTGACAAATTTGCATCATGTTCCAGGTCTAAGGAAGAATTTGATCTCATTGAGAGCACTTGAATCCAATGGATGCAAATACATCGCTCAAGGTGGAGTCTTGAAGGTGATCAAGGGAGCTCTGGTTGTTCTTCAAGGACAAAGGCATGGGAACCTATATCAACTTATAGGAACCACAGTGCAAGGTGGAGCATATGTGTCCATGGATGCTAGCACAAAGATAGTTACTACAGAGAACTTCAAGTCCTGTAAGGACTTGCTTTCTCTCACTCATCATTGAAGTTGATGGAGGCCGCACTAATCCAGGTGCGGGCGTACCTTTGCAAGGTACGGTGGAAGGGGAGATATATTCATTTTCTTGGTTCGAGTGAAGGCTTGTGGTTTATTCAAGCCAAAGGTGGATATTGTTGAAATTGTCTTGAATTTCACAATATTTCGATCGATTGGAAATTTGAAATTAAAAGTCGATCGGGAAATTTAGGAAGGCTTGAAAATTGCAGGCTATTTATTTCCTAGATTTGGATCTATTTATAAGAGATTTTCATTGGATATAGTCCTGATGTAACTGGGATATATCATAATATCTCTCATATTTATGGGATAATCACTAAAGATTTGATAATATCTTTAGGGTGGAATTTCTTTCTTATTAGGATTAGGAAAGTGGGGATCTAAAGATCTATTTATTTCAACATTGTACCTTGTACTCGTAGAGGGGTGATGTGCCAAAATAAGATATAGTCTCTCTCTCCCGTGGATGTAGGCGGGTTTTCGCCGAACCACGTAAATCTCTGTGTTCTTAATTATTCATGTTTTCTTTCTCATCTAGTTAGAGTGTTCTTCTGCATAACAATAATAGTAAATTAATTGGTGGATTCTCCTAGGAACAGACATATTCAATGGAGCTAGGGAATAGATTTTTCTATTTTCTCTTGATGTAATTCGGTCTCTTTATTTTCAGTTGGCCATTGTTTAGATCTTTTCTTTTGGTTCAGATTGGAACCTCGGTATCCTTACGCTCACATCTGTCTTATGTAGTGTTGAGTGCAAGTTTTGTGGTACCAGGTCTTTATACCTTGTACAAATTGCATGGTTAAAAGACCAACACAATTACTTACTTTACAAAAAAAAAACGACTAAAGTTAGTGATTTTTCTTCTTCTTCTTTTGCAAGAACATATTTTTAGCAATTGAGTAGATTTAATTGAATACATATTTAATCCATGATATGAGGATGACAAGAATACTAAATATTGTGTTGACCTGGTGCAAAGCAAGCATTGTGTTCTTGCAGAACCAATATCGCACCTCCCCCAAGTAGAATCAACTAATTATTCGGCTTTCCCTTCTTGGGACATATAAAAGCCATTCAACTGTTAAAATCACTGTACTAAATTCAACATATACTCTATCCAAAGGCCATATAAAGTATTGCACAGTTTTTTCTATTGGACAAGTACATGTCCATTGAGAATACAACATATAATGGGAAACTAGTTGGCTAGAAGTCCATCAAATTTTCATGTCAAAGACTGCCCACACTCGATGCCTTTTCGCAATTATTTACATGAATCGAATGCTAAAAACAGGTGCCAAAGAAAATGTTCTTAGACTGAGGTAAGTGGATCTTAGTTGGCATATAAACAGACGCCTTTCTTAATCTCTCTCTGCGCCGTCGTAATGGTTTGACCCTCTTACCAAAGCCTCGAAACAATGGGCTTTGTGATACCTAATCCCATCTTATTAAAAAAACATGTGAATATTAAACTAATTTACTTCGCCCCTATTCTTTACCTTCCCCCCCCCCCCCCCCCCCTTTCTCTCTCTCTCTCTCTCGCTCGCTCGCGAGCCCCCTTCCTATCGCAGCCTTACCTCCGAAGAACTGCGCTTTGGGAGACCGTTTTCAATACGACCGACGACTTTCTTCAATCTCCCATCCAGTGAAGCCGTCCATCGAAAACCTACCCAAGAACGTGCAAGTCGTACTGATCTTTCATCTTTTGGCTCCTTCTGTTTCTGGAAGTTTATAACCACGAGGGTCTCCAGGGGTACGCTGTTCGTGGTCATCATCGTTCATTTCAGCCAGTTGTCCGTCATTTTTTCTGATCTTTTCTTGAAGAAAAGAACCGTCATCCCTTCTGATCTAGAAGGATCTGTTTACAGGCAGTGAGAAGCGAAGATGGTGAAGGGAAAGATCGCGATCCAAAGGATTAGTAACTCGAAGAGCAGGCAGGTGACTTTCTTCAAGAGAAGGACTGGGCTACTGAAGAAGGCAAAGGAGCTCTCAATTCTTTGTGAGGCTGAAATTGGTGTCATCATCTTCTCCTGCACTGGCAAGCTTTATGACTACGCAAGCACCAGGTCAGCTCTCTCCCACCCCGCCCTCCTTCTCCCTCAACAAATAAATTTTTCTTGGTGCCCCGAATAAAGAGGAAGGAAAGATGTAATAATTTTGGAAGGAAAATTGGACATATGAAATCCATAGCGGGTGTATATTTCCCTTTTTCAGTCAAATCAATTGCAGCCTCTAGTCGAGATGGACATTTTTTAAAAAAAGTCAGATCTCGTGCTAGAAAATATAATGACTCTTTAAACAAGATTCATTTGCTTTTTGCGAGAAACAGAATTAGTCCATTTTACTTAATTCTCCTTTATAACAAAATATCGGGGAGAAGTCTTTAAAAATGGAGTTTCATCGCATAGTTGCAAATGTCAATATACTTGGATTCATTAATAGTTTCAGCAAAACTGAAGAAATTTCTACTTTGTCTAAAAACTTAGAATTTTCTTGCATAATTCCATACTAATTTTGTGAAAAAAGAAAAAGAGACATATCTTCTGAAAAATTGCCATGGAAGTAAAATTTATTCTTGGCTGATGTTTAGTCTTTGATTGCTCAGAATCTGTTTGCTGAAAATCTATTACAGATGCACGGATTTAAATAACTAAATAATACAGACGAATCTATACGAGACCGATGCACCATGTAGATTTTTCATTAACTCAGCCATCTGCAAGAAATTTGTTCTTGTATTCTCAAGCAGCTTTTAAATTGTCCTTGTGTTTTCTTCTTAGCATTAATTCAGTTATCAAGCGTTATCACAAAATGAAGCAAGACAGCCAGCAACAATATGTTACTACTGCAGAGATCCAGGTAAATGCCAAAGATCAAGTAAAACCAAACGAATTATTTCTTTTATTTCTCTCATTGGCATGAATGGGAACTAGAGGTTCAACTTGAAGTCAGGTTAAATGTTTGCACAAGGGGGTTCATGGGGAAAATTGCCCAAAAATTCCTAAGTCGATTCTAAAAAGGCCAATTCAGTTATAAGCCTTTCAATTATGCCAACTTAGTCCCTAACTTTTTGATGATTTACTAATTTAATCCTAAACTTTTCAATTTTTTCAATTTAGTATAAAACATTTTGATGATTTGCCAATTTGGTGTTAAATGTTATGATGGTTTGTAAATATAGTCTTTCCAGCCATTTATGTAAATAATATCTTTTGGACTAAATTGGTTAATTATTGAAAAGTTTCGAACTAAAGTGGTATAATTAAAGGGTTTAAGACTGTATTAAAAAATCATCAAAAGGTTTATGACTAAATTAGCATAATTAAAAGGTTTTGTGATTATAACAAATTTAGGACTTTTTGAATAATAGTCCCAAAGTTCATGAACAAGTAAGGAATGCAGATCAATGATGGACAAGACCCAACACAATTAGCTGAACTAGATTTGCAAAAATATCCTCTATTATGTCTCTTGAGCTTTAAAACAATGTATCGCCAGACATGTATGGTTTTTGTAGTAATTGTGATATCACTATCAATCCTTCTAAAAGTTTAAGGGAATTAATGGAGACATGATTACACTTAGTTTTTCTATGCATGTGCATTTTGGGACTTGCGCAAAGATTAAATTACTGAAAGTTTTTTACCAAAAAAAAATTACTGAAAGTTAGTTATGATAAGGATGCAAATTGATGGCAGTCTCAACTCATTTGACTATATCTAAGACCTTCGGTACCATGTGAAGAATTCCTTGAGACATTATCATCCATCTAAAAACTTATTCTTAGCATTTAGGTAGAGCATGGTGCAAATATAAAAGGTAGGATGTAGCTTATATATAGGAAATATTAACCTTAACGCACCACCACTTAGTGCAGATAAAATAAAGATTTGAACTTGAAGCTGAAGAATGCAAAATAAGATGAACATGATAATATGTTCTGAGAAAGAGGGCATAAAGTATTAGAACTTGACTCCGATACTAAAAAAATTTTGTGCTTCTCTCTCAGTGTCCAAAGGCTTAAACATGTGGACAGAAGAGTAATCGTGTTAAAGTCTCTCTCTTTTCTGCCAGCTCCGCAGATTTTTGTGTCACAAACATTCAAACAAAACAGAGAGAGCTAGATTAGTACTATTCAAAGTAGCAATGTGAGATTTAAAGGTTAGAGAGTAATTAAAGTTTAATGCAGCATCCATATGAAAAAGTCATTATCATTTGCATGAGTCTAATTGTGTGCACTAATTTTAATCCATTAGTTTTTGCAAAAGGAGACGGAGAGCCTGATACAACAGCTGAGGTGTGTGCAGAAAAACAACAGGTACATCTTCTACTTACTTGGTTACATGTTGCATTTTCTATCTAACAGAGGATTAATTGAACTTGGAAATGACTAGCATATTGTCAGAATTTTCAAGAAGCTCTACAAATTAAGCTTCACTAGTACTATAACTGCAAGTACTTAAACATTTATGTTGCAATATCCCACATCATTTGATTATGGAGTCAATATTCTTCATACATATATAGTCTCCTTCCACCCATCAATTCAAGTTTTTGACTTCGATTTTGTAGTATGATATCAAAATCAAATTCTGCCTCAGTTTATTTTGCATGTGTATCTACCATGGTCATTAAAGTTTTTGCGTTATTTCTAATCTGACTTGCAAGGGGGAGTCCAATGTAACTAGGATCACATCGAAGTAAAGGAAATCATAATAAGACAACCTTTGATAGAGATTCTTGGCCATCCGCACATAAGCTTTAATTTAGATGATGCAAAAAGTAGCTCAAAAGACATTGCAAATACACGAAAGGATGCCATTGTCAATGTTGCTTGGATTGGATTTGAAGTCTTAAGTAACCATTAGTGAACATGCAGTTAACAAATTTGACCTTGTCCTAGCCGGAGGCACGTTGCTTTTGAATTCTTGTTTTACTCTGTTGATCAAGAAGAAATGAGTTGATCATTTGTATCATCTGGGTCACCTCTATATCTAGTAAATCTAAACAATTGTTCACTCTTGTATTGGTAATCTGAAAGTCATGTACGAAAAATCAAGTTGGCCACTGAAGCTTGAGGTCCTTGGCATAAAAATAATGCTTGTGATTAGAGCTTCCTGAATGTTTTGTCAAAGAAAAAATTGAGCATTTGCAGTTAATTTAACTGTCTTCGAGCACACAGGCAACTGATGGGAGAAGAGCTTTCGAAACTAAATTTGGACGACTTGAAAAAATTGGAAAATGTGCTGATGATGGGTTTGAAGAATGTTCGCTCGAGGAAGGTAACGCATGTTTAAACCCTGTCATTTGTTATCCTAGAAATATCCGGATTCGTTTTATTGAATTTATTCTTGGCATGCTTTTGTGTAATGTGATTACGATAATTTGTTATTGTTCATCTACATAGGACCAGACTATCATGGAAGAAACGACGGAGCTAAAGAGAAAGGTTTCATATGGAGATTATATCCTCTCTCTCTCTCTCTCTCTCTCTCTCTCTCTCTCTCTCTCTCTCTCTCTCTCTCTCTCTCTCTCTCTCTCTCTCTCTCTCTCTCTCTCTCTCATGTAATCCTAAGTTAGAATTGCTTCATCCCTGTAGATAATTGATTTCTCGTCGGGTTGCAGGTTGATGACGTTGAACAGGAAAATGTAGAATTGCGGAAGAAGTTGGGATTCATAAGTCGAGACCATGGAGAAAATAAGGGGGAGGTACGTACTTTTTCCTGAAAACCCATAGACCGATTAAGGAACTGTTACCTTCAATACGAAATTTCTTTGTTTCAGACATTACTCATTCATATGGGTCAAAATAAAGGATATAATTTGAACTAAGTTTCACGACATAGACAAATCAATCTGTATATCCATTGATTAAACAGATCTCACATGGAGATATGAATGAAGAGTGAGACATATATGGGTCCAAAAATATTTTTTCCACACGGAAAATGAATCTCTATAAAGAGAAATTATTAGTTACTTTGGAGCCTATCAATTCTATTAATGCAAACCACTCCGCCCACGAGTAGTGTTATCTTTTGGATAGAAATTTGTGAAATTATGTGCTTCCACACAAGGGTTTGCATCGATAGGGATATCATGCATCTACAAACAATTAGCAGCATTTCCTCAAGAAAAGACTTTCAAACCCTTAAAGGTAGGGTTTTCCCCGTATCAGAATCATGTTGTTTTCCCTGTAATTCTGGAATTTGGACTCGATAGTTTTCCCAGCTTAAGAATATTTCGAATTGGTTCCTCTGTCTCAGTTTTCTGCGGAAACTAGTTCGAGTAAAGAAATGAGTAAAATTAGCGTTCAAGCAATGCCGGAGAAAGATGAGATACCTGAACCCATCCATCTCCAACTAAGTCTGCGACCGAGGCCCCATCTTTTGGATGCGCACGAAACTGCATATAAATAGCAGTAAGTATTTTGCTTTGCCTTACAGATTTTGAGAAAAAGAATTGGTTTTTCAAATGGATATAATTCATATTCCATGTTACTCTTTATTGCATTACAAGACACAAAAAATTTTCTTTGTAAGCTAGAAGATCACTTCATGGTTTGTTGCATTTGATGGCAGATTGTTATGGCCGTCGAGGAATCTTGGATATGCTTCTCAACAAATGAATTCCTACGATGGTGTCCTTGCTAATGGAAGTGGATCCATATGGTGTAGAATTAAGTTTTCTCAGACGACATATACATTTTGCATACATTCAACATTAAAATTAGCTGTACTCTTAAACCCATGCCAATTGAAACGAACTAGTGTGAGGAATTTGTTGTCCCATATGTACTTGCTTAATAAATGTGGCCACTATATAGTAAAAGATGTTATACGTGGTTTATACTGTTGTGATAAGTGAAACAAGAAAAGGAGCACTACAGAATCCACCAGGTGCATTTGCAACCCGTGCACCTAATTTTTCCTTCTATGAGAGCCGTACTAATGGGTTAACATGTCAACTTGTGAGGTTGGGTGATTCAATGATGTTCAACCTTTGTGCCGATTAATGAGGTATGAAAACCTCGGAATGTAGGAAGTGAGCTGATTAGCAAAGTTGCAAATCATCAAGTGAAGATCCTAGACGTATCGTGAGCAGCTTTATGACTATTATCGTTTTCATCCTACTCATTAGGACAATTAAAAAAGGAAAAAAAAAGCTTAAGAGTAACATTTAGAAGCTTTTTTTCTTCCTTTTGCCCTATTTTGGATGGTCCCTATGCATCAAAAGTGAAATTAGCGGTGACTTGTGTTTGACTCCTTACCTATTGAAAGCTAAAGGTAAGCTCGGAAGCATGTGGATAATCAATTCAGGCAAAAAAATACCATTATCACGTCCAATGGTTTCATTATCAATCTATATAAGACCTCCAACGGGCTATGAAACACTGATTATGAATCATCAGGATAAGCATGTCGAATGGTATTATTTTGGACCAAGACAACAATGATAGCAAAATCCAGATGCAGGATGGTCATGTTTATATGAATAGCTCATGAACAACATGAACGTCATATGCCCGAGAAACCCTAAACCATCGCTACTTCAGATACTTCCCATATTATTTAACTGAAATCAGGTGTGAACGTAAAAAGCTATAGGCCATAACTTTTCTGGGACCGAGGATCCAGGGTTTCATTTACAATCGACGCTGCTTCTGGTTTACGAGTGTGAACGCACGTTTGTTTACTTGCCCCTAGGCAGAACGAACCATGTGGATCTGCCAAATTATCTTTTTGCCTCCTTTTTCTTCCATTCAGAATTTTTTTACATGATGGGACAATGCAGTCCGTGATTAATTATTCTCGTACCGAGTCACGATCTTCAGACTCAATATTTTTGATATTATATGTGTCTATAATATGATCAATTAAAATAAGGGACAACATCTATCTTAGAAAAATTAGCAAGATAGTCTTGAATCCATTGTAATTGTACTTGTTCAATCATAAACCTTTTTTATTGCACCTAAACCTTTATATTTATGTCAATTAAGTATATATGACCAACTTTACTCAATCGGCACCGACGTTAACAATTCTGAAGAATATTTTAATGTTTCATCAAATTTTATATTTATTTTTCTTTTTTGCTTTGTTTGTCCTCTCCTTTAGCAGGTCGCCAAAGGCAAAGTGATCTAACTAAGGCAAGGAACGGAGAGGTCAACCTCACCAACTCCTAGCTAGGCCAACTCTATCTACCAGTGGCGAGACAAGCCTCTCCCAAATCTAGTGGGGTCGGCCTTGCCAATGGTCGACAAGGTTAACCTCACCTCTAACCAGTCGCTTGTCTTTTTTTTTTTTGGGTAAAGTGAAGATGAGATAAGAGAGAAGCGATTTCACTGGCCAGGTGAAGAAGAAAGGAAAAAAAATTTAAAATTTTAGAAAAAAAATATTAATTTATTTATTAGAATTATCCAAGTCAGTGCAGACAATGCGACGTCAACTTCGACTAATCAAATTTAGTCAGATGTAGTAAATTGGAACAACTACATAAGATTTAGGACAAAATTGTATAAAACAGGTTTATGATTAAATTACAACAACTGCAATATGGTTAGAATTATTTTGATGAGTTTTCTCATCTGCCACTTCTACAAATTCCTCACTAGGTGTTGTTGGTGATCATTTGCTCAAGTTATTAATGCATATGTAGAGATCTCAACTTCTACAAGATTTTGGAATTGATTGACAGCCATTACAATTGACATCTTTATTGTAAATTAGATATGGAGACTAGGATAACAAGAGATACTTATTAACTATAGCATTGAAATCTAAATTTTGGTATCTTCATTTAGTTATTCATTGCAAAAGATATTAA
Source organism: Melaleuca alternifolia (assembly GCA_019926035.1). NCBI lineage: Eukaryota > Viridiplantae > Streptophyta > Magnoliopsida > Myrtales > Myrtaceae > Melaleuca > Melaleuca alternifolia. The sequence continues at coordinate 61,676 of JAGKPW010000347.1, forward strand.
GGATCGATCCCAATCCCTAATTAATAAAGATAGGATTAATGTGCATTTGCATATAAGGAGTATCGTCATTTAGTTGTAATAAGCCCACATATACCACATTATAATTGGACTGACTTAAGTAGGGAAGCTCTAAGTTTGATTGAAATTATCTATATTAAGCTCGTGAGGACACAAAATTCGATCGAGCCCATAAAAAACCTTAGCGCTTGAAATAAACACGTGCATAGCACGTGAATATCTTAAATTAGGAGAGATTTGATTCTTTGGTCAAAATTGAAAGTCAAGAGTTCTTCTAGTTCAATCCCTACTATTTCTACTCTTTTATATATGGATACTGCTACAATTTATTTTCCCTTAAAAATTAAGTTGATTATACTAAATTGTATAATAGTTCCAAGACACGCTCCTAATCTTTTGAGGATCAACTTCAACTTTGCTTCTCTTCAACGACTGTATTCGGAAATACCATCAAAACTATTTATAGCGTACCCTCATGAGCTATGTATATTGCATTCGACTCCTATGTATATAATTAAATATCAGTAATATAACTTAGTTTTTCTTTAACGTCACCAATCAATGATTAGGAATTTGGCAATAGTTCTCACCACATGCTTTTTACGTGGCTAATAAAGTAATATAGTAGCTCTACTTTGAGTCTCCGTTTGAACTTCTCTAATAAAAATGTGTTTCCATAGTTTCCCGCAGAAGTTTCAAGTATTATTTGAATTAAAAAGGTTTTGGAAATTTTATATGCCAGCCTACATGTCAAGGTTTTCTGTTGTCTCAAATAAAAAAAGGTCATGTGTAACCACAATATTTTAAGAAAAAGTATAGACTAAAAATTATTCTACAAACATGGTACCTTGAACTTGCTATAGTATTGTACATCTCTTTTGGTAAATCTATAAAAAGCTTACCTTACCAAAAAAAAAAATATTCTACAAACACACTAATGTGCCATAACCAATGCGATATATGATTTCAAGTTGCAAAAGATTTATACATGCGTATCGCACGTACTATTGTTTGGCTCAATAAGTAATCTTTAGTATTCCTAATACTGCAGTTGCCTCCTCATCTATTATAATTCTGTATAGAATATGTCATAATAAGATGAACTAATCGAATTCTAGTTGACGGGAGGCTGAAGCTAGACACCAAATTTGAGAAAGATTTCTAGCAAATAAATTGTAAATAAAGGTCAGGAGTTGAGAGCATTGTTGATACATAAATTTTGATGGTCAATTTGATTATTTATTACAAAGAGAATTAAGAGTCGATCCCAGCTTCTAATAAAAAAATCAATATTACATAATTTTACAGTTGCAGTCTGCATTTAATGAGAGCATTTCAGATTAATATTCTGCATGGAAGATGGTGGAAATGATGTCAAGAATAAGAATTTGATTAGGTGTGATTTCTTGAGGAATTTGGTGATGAACGAACAATAAGAGAGCCATTTTCCCTTACACGGTACTGTTCACTCGGTCCTCTCTCTTGCCGAGCACTGTAGCTGTGTGGCTCCAATCGGGTTTTTGCTAGCTGGGGAAGCTATGCTGGTTCGTTTGGTGTGATTGTTGGAGGATAGATTCTTCTTGCACCGATCTACAATCTCTCGGAATTTCGAGCTAAGATGTTGCTCCTACAGAAAGATATGGGTGCATTCGGATAGGGTGTGTGTGGGACGAACTGCGGAAGGGAATGTACTTTCTCTCGATTCACTGGCCTATTCTTTACTCGAATGGGATAATGTTGTGTTCCTCTCGACTACTCTTCTTGGTTTCTTGCTGGAAGAATTCCTTGCGAGGTGATACATGGAAATTCGTAAGAAGTGGGGCTGGGTTCATTTTCGTTCTGTGACTAAGTTCATTGATTTACTTCCTTGAGTTTATAAATAGGAACATTTATTTTTATTTTTTGGTAAAGATAAATAGGAACATTTGTTCCTCTCTATTGTTGCCTGAAATAGAGGAGTTTGGCCCAGCCTTTGAATTTTTGGCTCTTTGTGCACTGTGGAGTGAAACTGGATATTGTTCATCATTGTTCATTGAAGATCTTCAATCTACAGTGAATTATTCTGGGTTTTTGAAAGTTGATTCTTGTGGAAATCTTGTTGTGGAGATTCATCAGTTGCCTATCCTTAAGCTATTTGGGGCTTATGGGTGTGTGTCGTATGTCTGTCTGGTCAAATGAAGAATGATGAACTTGTTGAAATGCAATCCATGTCACGATTTGCTGAAGGAGACGATATTCGTGCTGCTGGTAAAAACACATCTGGTGCTCCCCTGGTCGATGTTGGTCACTCCCTAAAGATGGGTAGAAGAGGTCGTAACCGAAGAAGAGTGGCTTTCAACAACTTACCTGATCGAGAGATCGCAGTGGTTAATCAAGTTGAAACTCAGGCAATGGAGGAGGCCTCACATCAGGATCATCCTCAGTGTTCCATGGATGGTACGATCCAACCTTCCTCAACTCCTGTTGATTCTGGAAAAGGGAAGAATGTTATAGGCGAAATGGATGTTCCAACTAGGCTACCTCAAGCCGTAGAGAAACAGAGAGAGTTGGCTGCAAGAATTGCTGCTCCCATTACTCAAAGGAGTAGATCGAGAAGCCGCCGTAGGGAAAGACAGTCTAGAAGTTCTCTGAGGAAACATAATTTAGTGCCTCCGAGTGCCAATTCTTCTCCTTCTAAGGCTAATCAGAGGACTGCTACACAGAAACAGCATTCTATTCACTCAAATCAGCCCAAATCTTGGGCAAATGTTGCTCGTGCTAGCACAACCATTGAATATGATTTAACATATATCTCCCCCTCCTTCAAGGATGGAAAACCATGTGTCCACATTTCTGAGGATATTCTTGAAGATACTGACAAAGTCTGGCATGAATCTATAATGGGCTATTTCATCAGTAAGAAACTTCCCTTTAAACTGATTAAGGCGTCCCTTAAACATCTTTGGGGCCATCACCTTGAGGACATGATTGCAAATGAAGATGGTTTCTACTTTTTTCATGTCCCAGATGCTGAATTTCGAAGGAAAATATTGGATAGGGGCCCCTTCACCGTGGCTAGAATTCCACTAATTCTGCAACAATGGCGTCCTACACTGGTTTTAAAAAAGGAAAAACATGAGAAGATCCCGGTATGGGTCAAGCTGAGGAATCTTCCTTATGTTGCGTGGTCTCCTAAGGGCATCAGTTCAATAGCAAGCACCATTGGTGAACCGTTATATGTGGATCAACATACTGAAAATAGGAAAATGATCTCCTTTGCTAGGGTTTGTATTGAAATTAGTGCAAAAAACCCAATCTATGACACCATCTCAGTTTTCTAGGAGGATGAAGAGATTATTGTTGCTGTGGAATACGAATGGAAGCCTTTACTTTGCCTGAAATGCAAGTCCTTTGGACACAAATGTCCAAACCAAGCCGAGTCCAAACATAATTTGCCTAAAGAACCACAGGTGCAGCAGGTGAATCAGACTGTTGCATTAGAACCGACTCCGGCTCTTAAGACCCCTTACCCTGTGGATCCTTCTGCCTCTAAGCGGGTGACGGTACAAGCTAAGGGTAAAAAAGTTTCTAAGATTCAGCCCTTGAAGTCTTTTGCTGAGGAGGGCGATTCAGTAGGGTTACAATCAGAAGCCACTCCCTCGTTGGCAAGGAAAACCAGCTCCTCCTCTACCTCTGACGAAGTTTCTGTGGAACACGATATTGGTGATGATAGCTCGACTGAGAGCTCTTCTGTGGATTTGTCCCACAAACTATTCCAAGTTGAAAACACTCTACAGGAATCGACTCTCCCCCAGGATATTAGTCTGCATGTTGATATGGTGTTGGGAGGGGATACGACTCCCCTAACTCAGTTCCAAAAGACCACCACCAAGAAGAAGAGTCATAAGACTAGAAAAAGGTGAGACTTTTCTGTCCACTTCCCATATTGTAAATATGTTTTTTGGTGTTTGGAATATTATGGGCATTATGAATCCTGTGAGACAGGCAGAAGTTCGCTATTTTGCTAGAACTAACTATCTGTGGTGTATTGGTATTCTAGAGACAAAGGCTTCTTTAGCTGGTTTTGAGGAAATATCCACTAACTTATTACCTGGATGGTGTTGGAAGGCAAATTATGTGCATGCACAGCTAGGTCGGATCTGGGTTGGTTGGGAACCCTGCAAGTTACATTTGAGACTTCCTTGATGTCAAAACAAGCCATTCACGGAATTTTGAGGAAGGTGGACTCTTATATTTCCTTTGCTCTAACGGTAGTATATGCATGCAATTCATTTGTAGCTAGACGCTCCCTTTGGTCGGAACTTGAGGACAGAAGCAAAGGCCATTGGGAAACACCGTGGGTGGTGGCTGGAGACTTCAACGCAATTAGACATCCGTCTGACCGTGTAGGAGGCACTTTGGCTTGGATCCCAGCATTCGATGACTTTCACAAATGTCTGATTGAAGCGAAACTCGATGATCTTAGGTATGTTGGCTCGAGATTCACTTGGTCTACTTCAGGAGGGGAAAATCGGATTCAGAGAAAGATAGATAGAGTGCTCATGAATTCCAAATAGGTTATGGACTTCTCCTTCTCGGAAGTGAACTTTCTTGGTCCTGGGATCTCGAATCACTCTCCTATGGTAGTACGTATATTACCACAAATTCATATAAAGTGGCCGTTCAAGTTTTTCAATTTCTGGATGCCAAATTCAGACTTTATGCCTCTTGTTACTCAAATATGGAATCAGCCGGCTGATTGGTCTCCTATGTTTCAACTTTGCTCCAAACTAAAACTACTAATGATCAAACTGAAACAGTTCAACTTGTTTTCCTATTCGGATATTTCAAAAAGGACTGTAGCTGCAAGACTTCAACTTCATACGGTCCACGACTCACTTCACTCGGATCCTTTCAATGCGGCACTCGCCCTTGAGGAAAAGAATGCTACGAAAGCCTTCTCTACCTTACGATTACAAGAAGAACTCTTTTACAAACAAAAATCTAAAGTTCAGTGGCTACAAGAAGGTGATCGCAACACGAAATTCTTCCATCACTCGGTTAAAAGTAGACAACTAAATAATCGAATTATCTCTGTGGTTGATGAATCCGATGGTCGAATAGCAGATGCAAATGAAATTAAGAATGCCTTTGTTTCATATTATAAGAAACTCTTTGCTGCCCCTGAACAGAGGACATGTCCACCTCCGATGACTATTTTTGATCAACTTCCAAGACGATTGGATGAAGACCCGGTGCGTTTATTATCAGCTCCTTTTACGGAACTTGAAATTCGCAATTCTCTATTCTCATTAGCTTCGGGTAAATGACCTGGTCCAAATGGTTTCAATGCTGAATTTTTTAAAACGGCCTGGGGGATTGTAGGGCCTTTGGTCACCTCGTCTATTTTGGACTTTCTACAGTCGGGTTGCATGCTTAGACAGCTGGACACCACAATCATTGCATTAGTTCCTAAAAGCCCTAATGCCTCAGCGGTGGAGGATTTTAGACCCATAACTTGTTGTAACACTATATACAAGTGCATTACGAAGTTGTTAGCAAATAGAATCTCCAGTGTCCTGCCTTCATTGATTAGTAATTCACAGACGGCTTTTGTAAAGGGAAGGAAAATCTCAGATAATATTCTGTTGGCTCAGGAACTCTTTTGTGGTTTCCACCATGATGCTTACTCTCCTAAGTATGCTATAAAAGTTGACTTCAGGAAAGCTTATGATACGGTTGATTGGGCATTTCTAGAGTCAACCTTACACGCCTTTGAGTTCCCGCCTTGGTTGATTAAGTTGATCATGTTATGTGTTCAGACTCCGCATTTCAATCTCTATAAATGGCGAAATGCATGGGTTTTTCTTTAGTTCAAGGGGGCTTAGACAGGGAGACCCACTTTCTCCTTACCTATTCACCTTGGTGATGGAAGTATTTTCAGGACTTATTTCAAGGCACACTGATTGTTCAGACTAAAAGTATTATTGGAGGTGTAAGGCAACTAAGCTCACACACCCGCTAATGACGTGCTTTTATTTTGCCAAGCTGATTGGAACTCTATTGCCTGTTTGAAAGATGCGATCTCCACTTTCTCGGATTGGTCTGGTCTAGTGCCGAATGGAAACAAAAGTGAATTGTTCTTGGCTGGTGAAACTGCTCAAATCCATAATTCTATAATGGAGATGCTAGACTTTAGACTTGGATCACTACCATTCCGATATTTGGGGGTGCCTGTGATAGCAGGAAGATTGTGTAAGGCTGATTGTGTCTCTTTGGTGAATGCTATTACTAAAAGAGCCCAATCCTGGACTCAACGCTTTCTATCATTTGCTGGCAGACTCTAGTTGATAAAATCTGTATTACATGCTATTCAAGTGTATTGGTCAAGCGTGTTTATTCTACCGAGCTCAGTTCTTGATCAGATTGAGAAAATTCTTCGTTAATTCCTGTGGAGGGGTCTAGGTCTGGGTGCGGGAGGCTCAAAAGTTGTTTGGAGTGATATATGCCTTCCAAAAGAAGAGGGATGACTTGGGATCAGACGCCTCAAAGAAACACAATAAAGCCATGATGCTTAAACATATTTGGGCTCTTTTCACAGACAATGAGTCTCTTTGGTGTCTTTGGATCCATTCGAACTTCCTCAAGAAACGGAGTATCTGGGAGGTACGTAAACCTACCTTTTGTTCTTAGTCTTGGAAGAAAATTATAGACCTGGGAAAGGACTTCGGACATCTTTACCAATGGAGGATAGACAATGGTCAGTCAATTTCCTTGTGGTTTGACTCTTGGCATACGCGTGGTGCCTTATACCGTGAGTTTTCTAATCGTTAGATATATCAGTCTAGATTGCCTAGAGATGCTAAGCTCGCAGATTTTATTCCAAGGAGGGATAGCACTCCTGTATTGACTGAAACTCTTAATGGATTGGGGGAAGCAATTCCTTTGTTATCAGACGACCCAGACCGTCTGTTATGGACTGGCAGCTCCTCGGGAACATTCTCAACAGCTTCGGCATGGAGCCTTTTAAGGCCAAGGAAGCCGCCTGTGCAGTGGTATAGATTCATATGGGATAATGCACATAGTCCTAGACATCAGTTCTTACTCTAGTTGATCACTCGGAATAGACTGCCTACACAAATTTTCCTCTTAACTTATGGTAGAATTTCTGAAGCTACTTGTGCTTTTTGCCGTTCCAGACCTAATTCAGTTGATCATTTATTCTTTGCCTGTCGTGTTACACTCTGTCTTGCATTGTTCTGGGCTGATAATTGTCTTATTAGCTGGAGAAATGGATGCTGGAATCAAACTATAACATGGGCGACAATACATATCTCAGGTAACCAATTCTATCAGAAGATTGCGAGGTTCTCCCTAGGTGCCCTTTGTCACATCATATGGAAGAACTGCAACAATATTTTGTTTAGGAACTCAGATCTTTTCCTCCCGGCGATGAAGATAAAGCTGTCCAAGATGACCAAGGATTATTCCAGGACCTTACACGGTATCATTGATAATCCAAGAAATAGAAGACTACAACACAATTGGGGCTTTGATGATGACATTTTTTAACTTGTTGTCCTTTGATGTTGTATGTTAGTGTTTTTATTCTCTACTGAGACCCATGGTACTCATTCACTCAATACCTACTTGAGGTGTTAAGTGAAGGTTTTTGTAGTACCAGGCCTCTCCAATATGTACATTTGGCTATAAAGTTCAATACATCTCTTACTTTACCAAAAAAAAAAAACGAACAATAAGAGGATTGAACAAGAATCTGAAAAAAAAAAGATTAGCCGTTTACGAAAAGAAAGGAAATTAAAAGAAAATTAGGAAGACTTGAGCAAAGATTACTGGAAGTGGTGCTGAAACGAGAGAGAATACACTAGGCACTAGGCAGTAGGCACGTAGTACGAGGGAATACAATGTTTGAGTGAGTGACTCTGGTGTTTGAGTGAGTGAAGAGGTACATGAGAAGGCGAACAGTGCGGAGGCTGAAGCCTTGGTTGTAAGACGAAAGAGCTTTCTGCAACACTCTATCGTCAACCAGGCCGCTTCCATCTTGGTCCGCCCTCTGGAAGCACGCGACCATGTTTGGGTCGGAGCCCGGCGGAGAGGACGACGGCTTCACCCTTTGGTGGCGGTGGCTACCCACCACCAGTTCCAAATTGCCCCATAGCCATATCCAGCCATTCTCTCTCTCACAGGCAAAAAAAGAAAGAAATATTCAAATGAGCAGAACAAGAAGAGATGGGTGATTGTCCTTGAGCAGCTAGCTACGCTTGAGGAAGATAAATTATTTGGGTTTACTCTTGAAATTTTGGGATCACCCTTTGGTGGAATCACAAAACTGCCACTAATTTTTCTAATTTCTTGGTAAACCCAACACCTGGGCAAGTGAACAGAAAAATTCACGTTCTTTTCATATGATTTTCTTCATTTTCGATATGACAATTTGAAACGGTCAATAGATTGCCGAACGATGAGCCAAGTGGCTATGATGCACATCCAATAATTCGTCTTTTATGTTTCAGCAGATAAATTATTCATCTATAAGACGAAACCTGAGGACCCGTTTTGATGGTTTAAGGTCAGGTGCTTTGCCAAGGTGACGTTCAGTTTGACCCCAATTACACTTTATCAATGATAAATGAAGAGCTTACAAGACCCAACCTTCTCTTCTGCTCGTAGAAAACCTGCAAAACCTTGACGGAGATCTGGCCTACAACGGATTGGAGACTTTTTTTGGCCTTTTTTGAAATACGTTTTAAAGTCTACTTAGTTAAATAGAAGAGAAAGGAGGGAAAAGAGAGGAAAGAGAGATGAAACCGAATTGAAATTAAAAGGGGAAATGCTCACCGGTAATATGCGCTGCTGCTGCTGATGAGAATACATGGTTAGATTTCTCACTGATGCCACTCGGTTATTTGAGTAGCGACCAGACAAAACACAATCCCAATCAACCCTAATTTGGGTCCCTAACGAGATAGAGTTGAGTGTTTGAAGTATTGGTGAGCTGCAGCTCGAGCTAGTTCAACCCAATAAGATCAAGTTGAACCAAAGTTACCTATATATGGTAGTTAATTCGAATACTTACCTCAACCCAGGGGTGAGGTCGACCCCTCTTCCACATTCACTTGAGATCGGGGCATTGCCTCATGGGGGATTCGAGCTCGCCTCAGCGGCTGAAGCAGCACCCAGACATTGAGGCAACGTCCCGCCAGGTTTTGTTCTCAAAAGAGTTTGAAACAAATGCAAATTACAGTAAATTGTTTGGATAAAATGTGAAAAAGAATTAAGTAGTCAGAACTATAAGTTTCAGCTGTTGGCGAAGCTTGCTTAACTTTGCTCATGGAATATAATCGTGAAATCAGGGGTGTAAAGCTATATGTACAAGTGAATTTAGATTATGCGTCGAAACTATAAGAGCGTGGGTTTCTTGTATGTGTTGTTATTTCACGTCTATCACTATACTACCTTATTACATTATGAACTACCTCAACTCATCTTGAAAGAGTCGCCAAAAAAGTTTTCCTATATACATTACTTAGTCTAGTTCAAAATCTCTTTGAGCAGGAATCACTGAACCGGCACATAATTATTTGAAGATCAGCTCTTTCATTCATGACCATCTTTGTCAGTATCCATGGACCATAGCCCGAGATGGTAAAGTTGATAGTGCATTGTTTCTCAGCTAAAGGACAAAAAGAAAATCATCAATTGTCAAGTTGAAATCACAATTGTTTTAACTGATAATCTCGATATGTCTTTTGTGATGCCAGACAACATATAAATATTATTAACTGTTCTGAATCCTTAATTGAGATGGAAAACTGACTTTTTTTAAGGGTTTACTGTGCTCAGCACTATTCATAATCATGGCTAAGTCTATATTTATAGGTTAAGGAAAAGCTAATTCGATGCATTCTTCCATGTGAGCTTAGACACAGTCTCTTTTGTCCGGAAAAAGTCATTTCCAACAAATCCAGAGTTCACAATGCTCATGCATTCACATTCCTTTTTCTTTTAACATTATGAACGTATATCCGACCCACAGAAGAAGATGAGTAAAGGGCCTACATGAGCATGGAGGAAAGAATCATCATGAGTCATTAAGCATTGCAGGTCTACAACCCCACGACTTAATCAGAACACTCGCAATCAAGTTCAAATTGAGTGTAAATCTAAGACAGCAGGTTATCTTCCCAAGTACGTCGATATGACTTTTTAAAATCATATTAAACGAAAAATATTTCAAAGTATCGTTCCGTACCATATTGGGTCGAACATGCACAGCTCGAACTCCCACAATTTATCCTTTGACTTGTTGGCAATCCAAATGTGAACGCACATAAATTATTCCTTATCTAATTTGGAGTGGACATGGTCATGTGATAATGTTCTTTAATGGTGTGAACGCAAATGATGTCAGTCATTTTTCTTTTCTTCAACCCACATGTTCCATACTCTATTCCTGAGTTTTGCTTAATTTTCTCTCTTGTTTCCTGTTTCCAATATAGCTCGGGCTCTTAAACCTTTTTGTCTCACTCACAACCTTTGCGCCCAAGAAATTTTCTTCATCTCCTTCTCAACATTGAGATCACGTTGGGAAAAGATTTCGTTCGCATACCTCAACAGAACTACCTTTACGACCCCACATGGACCGAATACTTTGAAGATTGTACTCCGAAAACGCTCCCAACAAAACTTGGACCAAAAACCTAATGAAAAGAAACAAACTCACTGACCATTTATTAAAAATCAGACATATCATGGATAAATTAATTTCAAGCTGTATCATCCGTACAGCTTTTGCTTACTTCACACCAATTTTAAAAACCATAATGGAGGCCATACAAGATAGGCCACGCAGTACACTGGAGGTGGTTTAACCGGAGAATCTGGAGTTGGTAGAATGAGTAATACATAATATAGTGCGTTATGTAGTCACCAATCATAGAGAACTTGATAGGCCATCAGTACCCAGTTCAACCGGTTTAATCGGAGAAAGTAGGGGGTTAGTGGAACAAGGAATATATGTTAATAATACAGTACGTAGCCACCAGTCACTTGCAGCTAGTTGGTCAAGTATTTGGCTTTTTACACGTTATTTAATTAGAGAAGCTGAAAAATGATGTGAACACCAAATGCGCTACATATGGTCTAAACGAATCACGTAGACCAGTCGGTTGGGGGAGTGCATTCATCCTCCAAAAAGTCTAGTGGCTTGAATTGACAATTTCTCAACCAAAATCTCTTTTTTTACAACAAAAGAAAAAACATGGACAATTGTCCAAAAAGTCATTAACCTTTTGGAATTTTGCCGATTCAATCCTAAACCATTTAGAATGTTGTCATTTCAGTCATTCCGGCGATTTTGTGTTAGAAAATGCCCATGTGAATGTCCGGCCACATCAGGTACCGGACATCCTGTGGGTATTTCCGGGCACAAAGTCGCCGGAAAGACCAAAATAGCAACATTCGAAAAAATTTAGGACTGAAAGTTTAGGACTTTTTAGACAATCATCCCATGAAAAATAAGATCGACACTGATTAAATCCGAAAGAATCTGTCCGGTTTGGCGGGACTCCAGGTCTAGCTGGTTGAACTGACCGGTCTGATTTGGAACAGATTTGGAACATAAACAAGAAGTAAAAAAAAACTAGTTTTTCTGTTTTCGAAACACTCTTGAGAAACAAAAAGAACAAAAACTCTCAAAAAAAAATTATTGCCGCAGCCACCTCCTGTGAACACTCTTAAATTAAAAATGTTATTTTAAATTAAGCTTTTTTATAAAAACTAAATTCAAAATTTTTAAAATACTTTAATAAGAAATTACTTAAATTTTAATTTAATTGAATTTTTTATAAATAAATTTAATTCGAAATTTTTAGTAATTTTAACATTTTATTTTTTAAAAATTTTAAATTAAAATTTAAACAATAAATTAAATTACATTTTAATTTTAAATTTACATTTTAAAATTTTTACCTAATCCATTTTTTAATATATCCTTTAAGACTTATTTTTGAATTTTAAATGTTAAAAAATTAAATTTTTAGTTTTTAGTTCTTTTAAAAAATTAAATTTTAATTTTTTTAATTTTAACTTTTTTATAGAAAATTAAATTATAAATTAATTAAATTTAATTTAATTTTCAAATTTAAGTTAATTTAATTTTCAAAAAAATTTAAACATTATCTCCTTTTTTAAAAAAAATAAACTTTTTTTATTAAAATGTAATTTAGTTTATATTTTTCATTTTTTCGGGTGACAGTAGCGCCTCCGTTTCTTAAAAAATATATTTGAATTTAGTGTCTCAATAAAAAATTTAGAAATCAAACCAAACGCATTTCTATTCTTTTTCTATTCCAAGAACATAAATTTTGTGTAGTTACCAAACACTTTATTTACTCAGAAATTGTTTCGGGGAGTGTTTCTCAAAAGAAATATTTCTATAAAAAAATTGTTTCTTGGAACAAAAACGTTACCAAACGCACCCTAACCAGGCAACCAAAAATTGCTAACACTATCGTATGTCAAAGAAATTACAAAGGTATCGAGAAAATTACTACCGCAAATATTTTTTTCCTTTTACCAACCAAGAATGTAACCAGACGTGCTATATCATATTGGACAAAGTTCTGGGCCCTTGTAGTAGGTAGCGGTGCGCGGGGGTTGAATCTGCTCCCTTCCTGTGAAGATGAAAAAGGAATTTAAATTCTCTCTTTTCAATTTCTCTTGTAAGAAGTATCAAAACCTCAGGCGACGGGCCAAAAAGTACTTCGGCGGAGGCAAAACGTCTCTGAAAATACTTGAAGTTCCGTCTTTAGGGGAAACTAGCTACAGTCAGTGGAAACAGATCGCCTGCCGTGGACCACTTCACGGCAGGCGATCTCCACCGTTAAAATGCCCCCCTAGTAAAAGGGGAGGCTGCCTTCCCCTAATGAAGGGACAGGATCGGCTGCCGTGCTTTTATAGCACGGTAGACAATCCAGGTCCACGGTCAGTCTCCTATCGCCTCTCATGCTTACTGAGATCTTTCTTTTTTTAGCCGTCGCTAGCCTTCTAAGGACAGTTCTAGCTTCTCGTCTGTAAAGACCAGCACGAGGGCTGAGTTCTCATCCCCAGTTATTAACTTTCAAATCATCTTATACACTGGACAGAGAAGCAAAGAAGATGAGTGAGTCAGGAGCTGGCAAAGAAGATGATCCAAAACATAGAAGTTCCATTCGGTTGGTTCTAAGTAAGAACATCCATTTACTGTCAAATATGAACAGCTTTAAATTGCCGGAAGAGCTCAAAAAGTTTGTCAACATCTTGAACCACCTCTCCTGTTAAAAGATTTAAAAGTTTCTGCCAAAAGTACTCTCAACCAATGAACATCTTCAGTATTTCCACCCAAATTAATAGTTCTAAGGTCCGGGACAATTGCCCAATAAAATTAAAGAGGCATTACCGGCTTTAGATAAACCATACAAAGTGCAGCAACGTTACCAAAATTTTTAAAAACGATAGATTGGAGTTTGAACTACTATATTTACCACATTTGTCGGTCAATTATGAAAAGACAAAGATGCCCTCAACATCACTTTACATTAATTCTCTTAAATTACATCTCAAGTTGGAAAAGGCCTTAAGTTCAATGGTATTTTCCAAGAATTTACCAGCATCCAGAGATTCTCTTCCATTGACATAAATATCCTTGATCCCATCATGCAAAGTCTTTTAGACTCTTGTGCGGATAATCACTCAGAGTTACCACATAATTAGAGGATGTAGATAGGTTTGTCACACCAAATGTATTTGAAAAGAAAAGAAATTTCAATGGATCACTTTCCCATCTGGATTAGAACTTCTTTTCTTGAAGGTGACATAAATTTACTTGAAGATTTGTTTTGGGTGGAGATTATTATCTAAGTTGGACATAGATAGGAAAACTAAATATATTTTAACGGATAAATTCCCTATTTATTAGATTTTTTTTTCTCGAATGTGACACGAATTCACGTGAAGGTTTGTTTTTGTTGAAGATTATTATCTAAGTTGACTGACAGAAACTTGAATTTCTTTGTGCGGACGTCTCTTCCTTTATTGTGCGGTCGAGAACACTTCAAAAGTCGGTCTTATTCTTGATTTTTTATAGGGCCGCATGTAAAAGACAGAAAGGGCCCCCACAATATAAAAACATGCACTTAGCCGCACAAGAGGTAACGGAGGACTTGTTTATATATAGATATTGCAGGCTTAGTCTTAATTTAAGGGTAGAAAATATTTGAGCACATAAGCAATTGTAACTCTCTTATTACAATGAATTATTTATTGATGACTCTTTACATGAAGTAGATATCTGCACTCAAACCGACTCATATAAATAATATTGCATCCTTTATTTTTTTCCCCCGTTTATTATGCTGGTGTAAGAGTTTAGATTGATTTGATTGCAAGATACTATTAGTTTTTGCATTAATTTTACAAAAAGAATTGTAAAACTCCATTTTTAATTTGAACATAACATTATAATGAGGAAACTTTTATGTTCTTATGCATCCTCGATTGGAGGATATATTCATTCAGTCAGACATCTAATTCATGAGTTATAAAGACGGATATCACCACGTTTATTTTTAGTTCTCTAACATGCTAATTAGAAAACTACTTTCTCCAATTAAGAATGGAGAAGAACATGGGCCTGCAATGTTTACAAGAGAACTAGCCACAAGATGATGAGTTATATATATCCCAAAGCCCTTGTTCGAGATTTTGATGGGAAAATCGTCAAAATAAAAAGATTTAAACATATAACAATTTTTCAATTCAATTATAAATGTTTTAATTGTACCAATTGAATCTTGACCTTTTATATTACTAATTTGATCAATTTGGCCACTTTTGGCAAAAAAATCCCTAATGTAAACGTCAATCGTTCAACATGGCATAATTTTTTCTTTTCTTCTCTTTTGTTTCTTTAAATTTTTCTTTTTATTCCTCTTCTCTTCTTCTTTTTTTCTTTCTTCTTCTCTGGCAAGGGCCCTCCCTAGAGGATGGTCAAAGGAAAAAGTGAAAAAGAAGGAAGAAGAGAAGGGGAGAGAGAGAGAGAGAGAGAGAGAGAGAAGAATGAGAAAAGAAGAAAAGGAAAGAAAAGTTAAACAAATTAGAAAAATATTAAAATATTATTAAAAACTGTCCACATTAGCATTGAGCATGCTACATAGAATAACCAATATCCATGTTAACAATTTCTAGCTAAAAGTGATTGGATGGACTTACTTGGGAAAAAATATAAAATGGTTAAGGACTGAATTGACAAAATTAAGTGGTTTAAGATTGAATTGATAAAAGCGAAATAAGTTTGAAACTTTTTAGAGAATTTTCTTGGATTTTAATCAACATATATAGTTGGCCTGAATAAACTTATTGTTCAGCTCAAACTAAGTTCTCCAATGGTTTATACTAACAAAGCGAGATTTTCTCAATTTAAAGAGCATGAATTGAGTTCAACCATCCAATGATGTTGATAACGTATCCAAAAGTTCAAAGTCATGAAACTTTTCAAATGACTTGATGTCATTGTCATGCCCTTTTCTTTTTATATGTTTCTTTAATAATAAGTGATAAGTCACAACATCTCAAGGACTCGGAAATTTCTCCCTCTAAGAGCTAAGTAATCTAAACTATCTAATGGATGAAAACTAGATTATATCATGTCACACAGGTGAGAAATCTAAATGATTCGATCGCTATTACTAATTTGTTTGCAAAGCTCAATGAAAAAAATCGACTCATTAATCTAAAGTGGAGCTCAGGTGAGTGCCACAATCATATTATATTTTCTATTTTATATCATATCACATCATATGACATTAGTAGAAATTGGAAAAATGATAATAATGAATACTCTAAAGAAGGAGAAGGTCACAATTTCCTACATGTGTTGCCCACTTGTGATGATAACTTATAAGCTCAAATGCTGAAACTTCATTTTTCAAGTCCAGTCGGTCTTCATTAGATGACAAATTGTCATTTCGGAAAAAAGGGATGTGGTCCAAATCGATCGTTTGTCGTTTGTCTGGTAATAAGTTTCGTGTCGTTTTCTGGTAATTAAGTTGACTCGGCCGTTTTTTCACCAAGTGGTGTTCGAGTGGCGTTCGCGAAACGTACTCGCGCGAGTAGGCGCGACCTGGAGATCCCCATGCCCAACCCGAAAGCTGAAGACATTGAAAAACTGCCTGGCGGTTTTCCAGTTTCTACCTCGACATGTGAGTACTGCGCCGATTTGAGGTTTCGCTCTTTGTCTTGGCTCTGAGAAAACCACTCAGATTTCGATCTCAAAATCGCCTCTTTGGATGAACACTGTTCTCCCTGCAGAGGTAAAAAGATTGTGTACTTTAAACTCCGCCCGTCGTTTTCATTTCTTTCCGTCTTTTTTGAATGCCGTTGATGATTTGTCCTCCTTACCACATGTCTCCTTGGAGTTGGAGTTCCATCTCTTGCTTCCCCTATGTTCTTCAACTATAAGTTGGCGCTTCCTGAATCGGGTTTCCCTTGAAGGAAGATAATCGCGAGGGGTTTTGGGTGACGTTGGAGGAGAAGGCGAGGTCCATCGAGGAGGAGGAGGAAAGACTCCCCAGTACGGAGATGAATCTGCCCTCGAGCAGCGGCGAGCACATCACGTTCGCCAAGAGGAGGAATTCGCTGATGAAGAAGGCCAAGGATCTATCGCGTCTCTGCGACGCCGAGGTCGGAATCATCATCTTCTCCTGCACCGGAGAGCTCTATGAGTACTCGAGCTCAAGGTCAGTGCACATCAATAGATTCGACTCGCGATGTCTCCCTCCGTCTTCCTCGCAAATGCGTGCCTGCGCACCCGCACGTGCACACACGAAACATGATACGTGCGCGCG
The DNA here is from genome assembly GCA_019926035.1 of Melaleuca alternifolia. Classification (NCBI taxonomy): domain Eukaryota; kingdom Viridiplantae; phylum Streptophyta; class Magnoliopsida; order Myrtales; family Myrtaceae; genus Melaleuca; species Melaleuca alternifolia. The sequence goes on from JAGKPW010000347.1 coordinate 78,577, forward strand.
CGCTTCTTCTTCTTGCAGCTTTTTTGGCGCAACTTTTTCTTCCTTGTCGGGATTGATTGTTAAGATAATACCGCTGCTTCAACTTAGACCTAGCATTAGAGATGAGCATCATCATCGAATCAACCTTGTGGATTCTTTGTTATCACTTCCCTTGTCTCACTGGAGCTTCACATGTTCAGCTTCTTTTGAACTTACTGAACTAATTATTCATTCCTTCAACTGATTGCGAGTTGAATTTCAATATTTTCCTAGATATTCATTTTCGTTTTTCTCCTATGAATAAACCAAGTGAGTAATCGTCTAAAGTCCACAAATCTTTTATATGCCTCAAGAGCATCCAATACCGTCTTCATACTTGATTATGTCCACCGTGATGATATAGATCTCTTGGAGTGACTCTTGTTTGTTTTCAGCATGGACTCGGTTATCGAACGCTATAACAATCTGAAGTGGGAACCCCAACCGGAATTGGATCAGCCACCCGTTGATGGCAAGGTACATCATATAAAAACCTAGCCTTCGACATTATCATAGGAGAACACACATTATGTTAAATTAATTGAACTTTCTGGGAATTTCCTCTAAATAGCGTTTCCAGGTTTTAGAAGAAGAGATAGCGAACTTGAATCGTCAACTCCAAGGTCTGCAAGAATACCACAGGTACATCAGTGTCACTACCCAAGAGCTTGCTACAGTAGTATGAATGCTAGAAACCTGATAGTCAAGCACCAATTATGCACCTGTGAAGTGGAAAGGAGTGAATGAATTAAAGTCGAGAGGCATGTGGATTAAGTGCGAAGTCCTTATTCTTGTCAAGAACAACTTAGTTTGCATAATTAAGACACTTTGTATTATTTAATTTTACCTTAACTAATAGCTTCTATCCAGATAGGAAACTAGGATGATAGCATAATGTTAACAAAGTTCTGCTCTAAGTATTAACATGGTTAGGGAAAAATGTTTTCTGCGGTCATGTCATGTTATTTCTTGGAACATTTCTCTATAATACAAGCCTAGGTAGAGTTTTCTTCTAAGACTATTGTACTCACCCATTTATCTTCTTGCTCTCATCAACTTAATCTATGACCCGCTAATGTGTTGGTGCTTTTGTCACCCCCGTCAGTTCTCTCAAATGCTCACCATTACTTCTCT